>JAOVVB010241676.1:0-21920 GCA_028570985.1 Heterobranchus longifilis | reverse complement strand
AAAAACAGAACAATGGCCAAGTGTCAGGGAGAGGAAAAACACTGAATTTGTCAAAAAACAGAAACCTATTATGTGATTGTTAAAAAAACAACAACATAATACATACAGAGAATTGTATTAAAAGTTCCTAAAATAAAAGGGAAAACTCATCTCTGATGCAATATTGACAGAAAATAATCTGCTCAAAATTCATCCAAATGTCTCGTTTTAAACAAACGTCCTGCGGTTACTGTGTTCACTGTTTGGTTTAGTTCAGTTTATCAGTTGTTGTGTAAATGTGTCACTTAGTCAGGGGTCATCAGTTTTTGTCAATGACAGAGAAAGGGTCTCTTAAGGAAAAAGGTTGGGATCCACTGATCTACACCATTCAAAACAAACACTAAGAATCATTCGCAACTGTTATCTGACAAAATAATCACAACCATCATCCAAGCTTGCACACCTGTAACATCTGGAGGGCACTGCTCCTCGAGGAAATCCATTCTCCTCGATCTCAGCCCTGAGAGCTGAGAGTTGACGTGACAGCTCGGCCTCCATCTGCTCCACTTTCACAGAGGAGGAAACTCTGTACGCGGCACACATGGCTCAGGATCAACACCTTTAGGAGCTGCGAAATCCAAACAATTCAAACATTAAAAAAAGAAAATACACTTCCTCAAAATCCTGACAAATCTCTGCCTCCACATGCTGACTTGTTGTGGCGTATCCATGGAGATGGACATCCACGCAGACGAGCTTCCTGTCAGTGAATGCATCTGATCTGTAGAGGGCTCTAACGTTACACTGGAGGCCTTTTGTTAGAAGAATATATGACGTCAATGCTGTTTGACTCACCACTATTACTGTAATGTGTAAAATCACATTCTTGAGAATTGGGACAAATCATGTCCTACCATAAAAAATAAAATAAAATATTACTTAATACATGAATTCTATTTTATTGATGAAAATGTATTTTTAAAGCATTTATATATACATTAAATAAATGATTTATAAAATGTTTTGGCTTTTTTTTTTTTTGTACTTCTAAACTTGCTCTGTGCCAGAAAACACCCTTATTGTCCCAGATAAGAATAATAACTTCAAAAAATTAAAAGCCTTCGAAATCAAATCTAAAACCAACAATATCTGCTGATAATGTAGGTATACAATGCACTATTATAATCATCTTTGTTTAAAAAAAAAATGTTAATGAAAATGTAGGCCCTTTAAAGTTGGGTCCCATATTGTTGTCAACTCTGTCATGCAGATTTCAACAAAAGCATAATTTAATTAAGTATAAAAAGGGTTGGCTAT
The DNA here is from genome assembly GCA_028570985.1 of Heterobranchus longifilis. NCBI lineage: Eukaryota > Metazoa > Chordata > Actinopteri > Siluriformes > Clariidae > Heterobranchus > Heterobranchus longifilis. The sequence goes on along the minus strand of JAOVVB010241676.1, from coordinate 20,624 downwards.
AAGAACCCCTGTCTCATTTCCTGGTTTTAAAAAAAAAATGCAGGAATGCCGTTCCTTTTTTTTTTAATATAAATTAATTAAATAATATTGTTAACAAGTCAACTCCATAGCCCTTCTAAATCAAAACTAAATAAGAATTATGGTTTAAAATGTGTATTTTGCAAATTTGAAAAATAAAATGGGTAGTCAATACGACTGTGAAATAAAAAACAAGCTAACATTTTGTCAACTCCGTCAGATATTCAATCTTACGGAGCTGAGATTATTTAAAAAAACCATTATTAGCCAATAAATTAGCCAATAGCCAAGACTTTGAACTTTTAAAATATATTTTTCCAGCATAATTGAAGAGTAAAAATCAACAACCCCCAAAAACAAGGTTTTGTCCCAATTCTCAAGAATGGGTGACACACAGTACAGTATTAAACCATGAAATGACGCACCAGTTGTTGAGCAGCACCTACCTCAGCAATCATGCATTGAAAAACCTTGACTTTAATCTCAGCTGGCCGTTCTTCTTGGATACAGTGTGTGATTGGTTCTTAGCTCATGATGTGATTATCCAATAGCAAATCGCCTCCTTGGTGCCTGCAGAGTCAAATCTGCAGCTGTGCAATTCCTCTAGAGACAGAAATAAAACAAAAGGTAGATCAAACACATTTTTTCAGTGGTTCTTTTAAGCTTTATTTACATGCACCATCTCTGATACAGCCAAGATAGGAATTGGAATTACAACTGGCAACTTGATGTCTCTTTTTTTTTTTTTGTAGGAGCAATAGGAAGAAATGGAGTTTGAATATTGGCAGTGAGAGTTACTCGAGATTAATGTAGAAAAAAAATGAAGCTTCAAGTCGGTATGAAATCCTCCACGTGAAGCTACAAAAATGATATTTGGAAGCACAAGTGTGCATAATTTATTTTCGTAAAATCAAAAAAATAAGCAAATGGGATTTAATATTTCTGTGACATTAATGTCAGTTAAATTCAACAGGGCGTAACATTTAGATTTTTTTCTAAAAGGACAACATTTCAGTCCTGATCAACACCTGATCGAGGTGGTCGAAATGTATGAATGGACCATTAAAACAAAAAGTGCTTTTACACAGCTCTACCACACGTCATATGGAAAAGCACAAAATATGTACATGTGGAAAATAAAATAAATACAATTTCATTTAACAAGAAGACAAATTCAGTGACAGTTTCCAGCTGATAAAAAATGTAAACAACAACAAAAAAAAAAGTTCATCCTGCCGTTCCTACAAAAACTGTGCTGATGTTTTTTTTGCCCTTATAGCACTGGTTCCTAATATTTATACACTGTATATCGTCTTATTTCCACACAAGTAAATGCAGAAATATTTTGGCAATATTTAAAATACTGTGGTTGTTTCTTTCTCAAAATGGCTCTAAGATACTACACGTCATGACCTCCTCTCGCAGGGTTTAACCAGCAGCACCTGCTATAGTGCTGATAACAAAGGGGAGGCTACTAATGCTGCTCCATCTGCAGCCACTCCCTGCTATCTTCTTATTTATAGCACCAAGAACTCCTTCAAATTAACAAACACCAAAATATTGTAGTTGAGTGCTGTGGAGTCTCTAAGTGTGGTTATTTTAATCCAAATAGACCTACGCTAATGTAAATGGTGACAACTAGAGATAAATCATGTTTCTTGCTAAACACGGTCCTTAATTCTGTCCTAAACTCTGTATATGGAGCAGTACTTCCAATATTGCAGTAAGTGGAAGAGGAAGAGGAGGAAGAGGAGGAGGAGGGGGAGATGGTGAAAAGGGATCTGCAGCAGAAACACCATATTATCAAGACTTCAGTAATGCACCTCTTCAGAAGGAACACAATTCACAGTAATGTCACTAAAATCACAGGGTAAAATTTGCTAAATAAAAATAAAACATTACATACAAAAACCACACAATGTATCAGTTCACATCTTGATAACATATTAACCTCTACAGATTGATATTTGGTGCGTGACACTGCATCAATGGGGGGAAAAAAAAGCTTTTCATTAACATTAAATCTTTTAGTCCATCTAGGCTATGTCTCTCAAAGAAACTTTAAAAAAAAAAAAAAAATTTAAAAAAAAGCTTGTCAAGTATCCTCCACTGGAACGTAATAATGTAACATTCTCTGCAGCTTTTTTTTTTTCTGTAAACAGGCTGTCACTCACAACAGGCTGACAGCTGGTTTGGCAAAAATGTTGGTTTAGGTATGAAAGGGTGTGAAAAGGCTCATTTATGCTCAGTGTTGGATACGGACGGAGCCTTCTGTCCGTACTCTGCTCACAGATACGGACGAAACGGAGCATTACCACTGGAAACTGTGGGGGCAGTGTAGCCAATAGTTCAAGCAAGACCCGACCATAGACTGTATAAAAAAGATGGACGGAGCTTCCGGGACTGAAAAGTGAAGCCAATGCGGAAGTGCCTTAACCTGCATTCTTTCCAATGGCCAGTAGGGGGCAACTCTGTTAAAAATCCACCGAATGACTCGCTTCAGCCTGTTGAAAATCTGCAAACTTTCCCTATTTAGCGTTTAGCGTGGCGCCATTGAAACGTCAGCGGCTTAGCACTCGTCTCCAGTTCTGCCTTCTCGTCCAAATATGGTCACGTCCAGTTGCAAAAAAAAAACGGTTGCAAAATGCCAAACTCAAGGCTTCAAAACAGTGACGTCACGGTGGCTACGTCCATTATTTTTTACAGTCTATGGACACAACAAATTAAAAATGGCAGAACTTTTTGAGGAGAGGCTAGGGGAGTTGGTGAGAAATTCTAAACATATATATGATGTTACTTCGCCCCGGGCCCAGGGACAAACAGTTACTACAGAACAGCAGGAGATTGGACAGGAATTAGACGGTAGTTGGACGGTAGAGAGGAAAAAGTAGAGGTCCGAGAGAGAGCTGCCCTCTAGTGGATGTATTGCTCAACACAGCATAAAGGACGAATGGACGTATGTGGGCAGTGACGGTTGCATCGTGTGAAATGGACGTATCTATTTTCGTACGTAAAGGGAGCATAAATGAGCCTAAAGAGGAGAGAAAGCAGGGTGAAAACATAATTCATCTTCAGTTTCATGTATCACTTTGTGATACTGCATGAGTGATTCCCTGAGACTAACACGAGTTGATGCTTTTTATATAGTTTTAACAAAATGTCCTCTACTTCCATTCCAGTCAATATTGTTGTTCACACCGCCCAGGCATTGATCTCTTTAAAGAATGTTTTTTTTCCTCCTCTGTGAAGACACCATTGTGTGTCTCAGACACTTAAAATACAGTACCGAACTTAATGCCTCACGTTAAAAATAATGGAAAAAAAATACTACATGAATACACTTTTACGTACTTTCTTCCCTCTAGTTGCACAACGCAGGACAATGAACCCCAATATACATTTTCCCCACTTATTTTTTTTTTTACCCCTGCTGAGCTCTGACAGAGCAGCCCAGTCACCAGAATAAAATGTTGGCATTGTATGTTTCTGCAAACTATGGATATGTTACATTTCTACATTTTGTACGCATTATATCAATGTTTCTAAAGTGACGTAGATCAAATCACATGTATATGAGCGGAGTTTCTCATCAGGACCAGGAGCGGACGATGGATTGGCGTGAAATCTCGGCGAGACGCCAAGCAGCAGACAGCGGCAGACCACCATTTGAGACCAGCAAAACTGGGTGCGTTTTAACAAGAGTTCGGGACATTAACAGTTGATTTTTGTTATTTACGTCACAACTTAAGTAATTTGTGCAACAAATGTTCTTATTTTAAGACAAACTAAGATGTTGTTCCAAAACTTACCAACTAGTTTTGTTGCCTAAACTTAAAGAGACACTTTGCCAATTTTAAACGAGCTCTGTGTCATCTTAGTGTGAGCTCTGTGTGTAGATGAACAGTGGTTGGCTACCCTCCATGGTCGCAGCGCACGGAACGGTGGTCTGCCGAGATCCGCTGAAAGACACATTTCGTTGGATTTCGGCAGACCCCCCCCCGCTGCTCCACGGGAAATTCCGTACGCTGCGACCACGGAGGGAAGCCAAACACTGTTCATCTACACACAGAGCTGGATTTAAATCAGCAAAATATCTCTTTGAGTTTAGTTTGAATTCACAAAACTGCGACCGTAGTGAAGCATCATAGTTTTGCATGTAAAAGTGACTGTCAAAAAAGATTTTAAAGGTGCTATTTATACACTTTACAATGAGCTCACGTTGATATCCGCTACATATGAAACGTACAAATGTAACATATCCGTGGTATATGAAACGTAGAAATGTAACATATCTGTGGTTTGCAGAAACATGCAATGCCAACATTTATTCTGGCGATTGGGTTGGACAGAGCTCCTCAGCTCGGCACCCAGCTGTGCGGGGAGGTCTGTTTCGAGCTGGAGAAGCTTCCTGAATTCCTGTTGGCGTTCTGGGCGGCGGTGAGGCGAGAGTCGAAGCTGAGGTCCAGGCAGTCTGCGTCCATCAGTTCATTGCGGATGATGGAGTCCATGTCGCACTCGAGACTGCCGTTGAACACGTCGAGGTCCAGATCGGCGGGAAAACGGTCCGGGCCGGACAAACCGGAGCCGAGCTGCATGGAGGCATTCTTGCTGGGAGACTTCAGGTGTGGCTGCTTGGCGTTGGGGTGGCCGGCGGCGTCTTTGTCAGAGGTTGACAAGCCAGCTTGCCAACCAGGCACTGAAGAGCTTTGGGCCTCGCCCGCACTGGCATGGTTCACCAACATGTGGTCTTTGCGGAGCAGCATGGCATTTCGGCGGGAGTTCTGCAGGGCGATGGCGGTGCTGGCCTGCGACATCAGCGGGTCGGACTGGGTGAGCATGACGTTCTGGGAGTCCAGGCTGAGAAGATCCTGCAGCGTCTGGTGGTCACTGAAGTGTGAGATGCAGGAGAAGGTGGTCTGCTTGTTCTCCTGGATGGTCTGCATGGGCGACTGCCGCAGGCTTACGATGGATGGCGGGCTAAAAAGAGGGTTAGGCCCGTAGCTGCCCGAGGGGCTACCCAGACTGCTTCCGGAGCAGCTGAAGGTAAACACTGAGCTCCCCTGACCGTTGGCTCCGTTGTCTTCCTCTCCAGGAGGAGGCTGCTGGGATGCTGTCAGGCTGATATTGTCTAAAAGGTCGTCCATCAGGTTGTCAGAGAGCCCGTCGTTGAGGTTCATGGTACCCGCCAGGTCGGAGAGCCCTGTGGGCCCGGTGGACGGGGACATGCTGCTGGGGCTGGAGTACAGCATCGGGGAGAGGGGTGAGTCGTCATCGGGCACCTCGTCCAGCTCCAGGTTGGCCAGGATAGGGGACAGACGACCGCTGAGTGTGCTGGCGTTGGAATTGGTCCGAGAGCGGAAGTCTGTCCAGGCATCCAGCTCGTCGCTGCTGCGGGAGGTGGGACTTCCTGTCCATTTGGAGAGGCTGGAGGAGCTCTCTGAGCTGCCGTCTTGAGCTGCCTGCAGCGAGGCTTTCTTCTTGGTGGCGCGTCCTCGGGCTCCTTTGATGTACTTGCTGTTATCCATCGAGACGGCCCGTCGGCGGGGAGCTTTGCCTCCTTTCCCACCTTCTGGGTTGACCATCCACCATGAGCTTTTCCCCGTTCCTTCATTCTGGACTTTCACGAAACGACTATGGAGGGACAGATTGTGTCGGATGGAATTCTGTAATAAAAAACAAATGAAGACAATTAAATGCATGTTTAATGCCCATTCTGCCTGTAGAGCTAGTGAGAGCTAATGGAAACGAGTCAAATTCCTTGATTGGAAATAATGAGAAATAATTTTTTGATCACCACTGTTCCACAAATTGAGAGGGGTCACCAAATATTTCTGGCACAAGAAAAATAAAAATAAAAATAAAGAAAACTTTTAACTTTTGCTTTTTTCCCCTTGTGAAATACTGGATATAATTGACTCTGTTCGATCAGCCCCCAACATCGAATGTTTTAAATCTGGGCTAAAAACCCACTTGTTTTCTTTGGCTTTTAATGTGTTTTAAGTATGTCAACATTGTGTTTTTGCCATTGTGTTATTTGTCAATTTTGTGCTTTTTCTTTGCACCATGTACAGCACTTTCATCAACCATGGGTTGTTTTAAACTGTACTGTATAAATAAATAAATAAATAAATTGACTAAAACCCTTAAAATGAAAAGGTCAGAGAAGAAAAATCCCTCTTCAGTTGAACTGCTCACAGCCGTCGTGTAGACACTACTTCATTTTGAGCGGCCCCAAACCAATGAGATTTTCAATAGGCAACATCCAATACTGTAGGCCTACCACAACAGAATATTTTTTTCATTCACCTATTTTTCCATTTGGATTACTGCAGAAAATAAGTAGCCTGCTATCAGACAGAATTGTCAACTTGTTACACTCTGTTTACATCTTCAAGAATCACTGAACTCAGTGGAGTGGGTGGATTCTAAGGTCTAAGGCCAGGCAAGAAAATAAGCTCTGTGGCAAACAAAGGTTTATGAACTCATGCTTTTTGTTCAGCAAAATAAATCGTAAATGCGATCACGAAAAGCTAACGTTGGGGTGTAAAAGAACACACCGGAACCAGAAGTGCAAAAATGCTAACTAATTTCCGGGCTTTAGGACGCATTCCTGCAGCACTCTATGCACAGCACAATAAGGACACTGATATTTCAGAGCCATGGTCGGGGCCATAAATTCCAATTTGCAGAAACCTCATTCAGATAAAGGATCAATGAGTCAGGCAGACTAGACGACCCCTCTGCCCCTGCATTCTCTGCTATACTAGGGGCATGCATTTTGGTAATTTTGCTAACAAGGGGGGTACTGCAGTGTCTTATAAACACTTCTTTGCACCTCACACACTGTGACCCATTTCTGGCTGCTCAGAAAGGTCTACGGGATTTCCCCGGAGATGTTCCCAAACAAAAAATTAAAACAGCTGGAGCCTGTAGACGACCGTCCCGCACCAAGACACACTGCAGTCACAGAAGAAGAAATCTCTACAGCCCAAAGGCCAAGTTCACTGGGAGAGGGTCCAGCATAAATCTCTTAAGCTTGAATTAACTTGAGTAAACCGAGGTCCTATTTAAATCCATCTCTCAGAAGATTAAACTAATCAAACACTAAAGAAGCTCATCTCATACAAACTACAGCTACACAAGGCTGCCCATGACCTTTACCATATGGATCCTATAAAAAAGCAGCTGTGAGGGAAGTTTCTCTCCAGCTTTGTTATGACCGAGGGATCACAAACAAGCGTTGGCCACAATTTTCCTCTGAATGCAATGAGTCTGACCCACTGACATCAAACTTCAAGCAAAGCCCTCGTTTCAAGCCAATTAAAGGATTAGGTCAACTGGCAAACACTTTCATCACTTACAACAACAAAGCACACGTGACTCTCAGAAATTAAACTTTAGGTACTACATCGCATTAGTGAGCTGCAAAGGTTGGTGATCCAGCAGACAGAGTGATGCATCCCTGTTTTTTCAGCAGGATCCGAGTAGTGACAAGGTCTAACTAATCAAAATGAAAAAGAGTTTGTTTATAGATGGTTTGCTTAAGAACTGCCACACATGATATCTAATATGACATCTGGGCCTGAACAGCATTCAAGATTTACAGACTTTTTAGGGAGTGGACACAATAAAAGCAACACCTGTCCTGTTCAGTCTAATGAAATCCAATACAACAGCTCTGCAGTGAATAAATAAACCTTTGTGACACATTGATTCTGGTTTAGCCTGTCAGAGAGGTTTTGATTCAACTCTGAGGTCATTTATGAGGCTGTAAATTTTAGCGTTGCTGTACTGGATTGGATTACAGCAGGTGGACGAAATAGCAGTTGCAATATAACAGTACAGTTCAATAAAACAATCTACAACCTCAAAAATATCCAAAGAATTCAACTATCCTCTTTAATGCAATCGAAATATATTATATGCTGCACAAAAGGAATTATTTATTACAAACCTGTTTTTGAATAATTGAATATATTATGCTACACGGCTGATGCTTTTATTCTGTCTACATCCTATATACAGGTAATTAAAGGGATAGTTCGGATCTTTTGAAGTGGGGGTTGTATGAGGTACTTATCCATAGTCTGTATTACCTACAGTAGATGGCAGTCAGTGGATGAGGCCACACAGCAAAACGTATTTTAGCCACCTAAAAAAAAGGACCACCTGTCAGACAGCCCTGTTTAAGTTTACAGGGGGAGGAACTGAAGAAAGTATACCACTCTCGTCAAATCCACCAGACTCCTTTAACAAAAACAGTAATTTTACCTCACAGAACACAGAGTTACTGGTCTACCGCTGCCTCGATCAGTTAGTTTGTTAACAAACTAGCCAAGCAACCAGCAACTCCTGTGTTCTATGAGGTAAAATTACTGTTTTTGTCAAAGGAGTCTGGTGGCTTTGATGAGAGCGATATAATGGCTTCAGTTCCCCCTACATAACCTTAACCATGGCTGTCTGATGGCAAGGTAAAGCAGTGAAAATATTCTAAATATAGTGTACACTTACACGGATTCTGATTTTGTTTTGAAGTGGGTCTTTTTTAGGTGGCTAAAATATGTTTAGCTGCTGCCCCTGTCCACAGCAGTACATTGCTTAGCTTCCTCCTGCCTTCTTTAACAGTAATTCTGGACTATATGTGTAAAACACAACATTCCTGTTATATTATGGATGCTAAAACAGTCTGTGTGGCATGTAGCAGCTAAAGCTACCAGGTCTGCTTCTTAAAACAAATATCTAGTGGATGTTATTGCATCTTTAAAGCTTCAGAGATGTGTTAAATATTCTGAATGCTGCACAGGTAGATACAGTAGGAGCCATACAGCATTTAAAAAATAAATCACAAAGAGCAACTCCTGCCTGCCCCTCCCCCACGCAGTCATAGCAGCTCTGCAGCAGCACCCTTTGAGCAAAGCCTCGTTCTGAGAGCGGGGACTGGAGCAATGCCAGTTTAGCCAGAGCCAGATCCAAAGAGAAACACTGAGCTTCTCTCACACTGCTACACATTGACCTACATAATTTATAGTCAGCTGATTGATTCTTGTGCCCGGGCCACGTGAAAAAGACAGTGTGGCAACACAGCGGGGGTCGAGCTGCTGGCTGCTGGTCATCTGCGGAGGAGCTGAATATTGTGTTTGGATTCACAACAGAGAGGGGATTTAACCTCGTGTTGGAGCTGCACACAAAGGCTGTCATTGAGTCCGGTGTGGAGGAGTGTGACAGGTCTGGATTTACAACCTTTCGGTCCCACCCTCAACATGCTGAGGACATTTTTTTGCACACAGCCCCTCATGCAGATGACCAACCTTAAGCTGATAGCTGAATGTCACACACTGCTACAAAGCATCTCCTCGGACATGCCGATGTCAGCACTTCTGAAACCCTAACATTAACCCTTTCTTCTGCGAGCCAATATCTGCCTGCAGCCCCTGAATGCATCACGTAACGAGCATTCAAAACATGAATGAAAACTGTCCTGCCATGCTAATCTGAAGTATTAACTAACCAGCTGATTCTGTGCAGATTAATCAGTTATTAGCATCAACACACTGCTCATATTTTATACCCCGGTGATTCCCATCACCATGTCACATCATCATGATGAGCTTTAAAGCACAATCTTGACTAGAGCTGCAGCAATTAGTCGACTAATTGAATAGTGGATCAACAGAAAACTAATCGCCAACCATTTTGATAATAGATTAACTGTTAAAGTAATTATTTCATGCAAAATGCTGTTTTCAGCCTCTCAAATGTGGAGATGTCCTGCCTTTTATATCATATTAACTGAATATCTGTGGGTTTTGGACAAAACAAGACATTTAGCGATATCACTTTGGACTTTGAGAAACTGGCCTACCATTATGAGGCTTAGGTGCAGCATCCAAGCCATTTTGGGCAGCACCTAAGCCGAATTAATGACATTTGTTTTTATCTTTAAGCTTTTTGGGTGTTGTTTATTATCTGCTCTAGCTTTTTTCAAATTTTTGTACACAGATATGGTGATAATAATGGTCCAAAATGATGTGAAATTGCATAATTTTAATTGGAAAACCTAAAATGTTCTTGGGGGACAACCCCCCACCAAATATGTGCACCTTAGTCTTCCACAAACTTTGGGAAAACACTGAACTAAGATGGACATTTTTCACTATTTTCTGACAATTTATAGACCAAACAATTAATCGAGAAAATAATCAGAAGATTAATCGATAATGGAAATAATCGTCTTCATGAAGAAACTCCCTGGAAATCAGCCTGCATCCCACATCCTACAGTTGTGCAGGATTACAAACCTATTTCCAGAGTTTTTCTAACCCCGCCACCACCATCTAAATCCTGCAAAGCTCAAAGCTTTCATCAGACTTGATTCCATGACAGATGAATTGGTTTTCCAGGCCGAACTAATCCTTAAAATCAAACAGAAGCAGGGCCCCGTCGGAGGTTTGTAAGAAGCCCCTGTGCTGCAGTGTGAGCAGTTTGTCTGAAAGTGAAATTAAACTTTGCATCGCCTGTTCTGAGTCTCGACTTTCATACTCACTACTGGATTAGTGTGCGCTCTGGTTTTGTTTTAGGTGCAGAACTAATAGTGTGTGTAATTTGATGCACACACTACAACTGTATATATTTTGACAGCAACATAGGTCATTTTACACCATGTGCTTGTCATGCAGCCACACATTTCGCAATCCCTGCTGATTATTTACACTGACAAATATGGCTTATAATAAACCTAAAACCTACTGTAAAAGCATCCCAGAACCACTAGCAGACAGTTTTACAGTTTGATAGACTGATTCCAATTAGAGTATTTAGAAATGTAGTGAAGTTAGTGTAGTTTGGAGGATAATTCAATTGGAGCGTGTAATTGCGTCCCTAGCTAGATCCTGATATTGTGTGCCTTGTTTTATGTTTTAGTCAGTGGTGGAGGAAGTATTCAGATTCTTTACTTGAGTAAAAGTACTTATACCACTCAGTAAAAATACTCCATTACAAGTAAAAGTCCTGCATTGAAAATGTTACTTAAGTAAAACTATGCAAGTATAATCAGGAAAATGTAATTAAAGTATTAAAAGGAAAAGTACTCAATTCAGAAAAACCTCTAAATTATTAAAACCAAATCTTCACATTGGTAAAGCTGGAACCATAGAATGTTTTATCATGAAAACTTAAAATAATCAAAATAGTTGCCAATTAATTCTCTATCAATCAACTTATTATTTCAGCTGTACTTGTATATAATACATATGTTTTACTGTAGATTAAACTACCCAACAGTATATATCTAATATTTTACAAGTTCTTTGTATGTTTTGTATGCAAACATCTTAGTTAGTAAAGTAATTAAAGCTGTCAGTGAATTGCAGTGGAGTAAAAAGTACAATAGTTCTCTCTGAATTGTAGTGGAGTAGAAGTACAAAGTGGCAGGGAAAGAAAAATACTCAAGTAAAGTACAAGTACCTCAAATTTGTACTTGAGTGATTGTACTTTGTTACATTCCACCACTGGTTTACAATGTTTGTGTGAATGCTGGTTAAAAGACTGTATTGTACGTTTGTTTTATGTGTTTTTAATGTTAGTGTGAATGTTGTTTAAAACACTGCATTGTGAGCTGTTATTGTTTGTTTTATGTGTTTTTAATGTTAGTGTGAATGTTGTTTAAAACACTGTATTGTGAGCTGTTATTGTTTGTTTTATGTGTTTTTAATGTTAGTGTGAATGTTGTTTAAAACACTATTGTGAGCTGTTATTGTATGTTTGTTTTATGTGTTTTTAATGTTTGCGTGCAGGGGCGTTTCTGATTGGCCATCCCAGGTGCCACCCCAGTAAGCGACCCATGGGACCACTAGCGATCGATCTCGGCCGACATTACTGTCTGTAAGAGCCGTTAGCGGGCTAGAGTGATAATATTGGTATCCTGTGAAACTACAGACGACCCGAGGATTCCACTGGTAACAACCACGTCATGGTCGCTTGGTGGGAAGTATAAGAAATAACGCTCCAAAGTTGAGCTAAATTTTGGCAAAGGAAAAACTGGCATGGCCATTTTCAAATGGGTCCCTTGACCTCTGACCTCAAAATATCTGAATGGAAATGGGTTCTATGGGTACCCATGAGTCTCCCCTTTACAGACATGCTCACAGTTTGAGACAAAAACCAGCAGTTTTTGTCATTCAGTACAAATGTATTACTTTCTCCTATTTTGTATTAGTGTATTTGAATATTAGCTGGAACTCTTGTGGATTCAATGAGCCCAATTGTATTCATGTGTGATAATGTTAGTCCCTATATTAACCATTTCACTGTAGTGACATCATTTTTGTTTAAACTTGACCTCACTGTATAAAATGAACTGTTGTGACCGCTAGGATAATCAAAGTCTCATGAAACTTTACAACCACAAACTAGAGACCCAGAGCATTCAGAGGATGTCCGGCTTTCGTACATATATTGACAATAAGGGGGTTTCTGAGCAATTTCCCAGAACGGAAGTGCTCGCCATCCGATTAGATTGCTTAACTGTCATATGGACATGGTTTTCAACTAGCCTTTATACTACTACAGCATAACAGAACTCATGAAATGAAGTTATGGCTTTTGGTTTTGGTGTAGGCTGCTCTCAATTCCCTGTTCGTAGTATTACTAACAAAAGTAATGCACTGTAATTCGTATATATACCACGTAATTGTGAGACATGCAGCCCAGGTTTAAAAGACACAAAGACGGTGAGGTGGCTCGAACACACGCAAGACTTTCACCCAGGAGGCCGGTGTTTGAGTCAGTGTGTATCACGTGAACATCATATGTACTTAAACCAGAGGTAGGGATTTTAATGCAATCCCTGTGGTTTTTTACTAAGCATACCGAGTCGTTTTGTTGCCAAAACCTACTGAATTATTCCCGTTTCACAACATTAATCACGACATTATTGACGTGTCTATCATGCGACTGGGACATGTACCAAACTGGAAGTAGGTAGTAGGATTTTTAAGGTAAATTTTATTGCAATCCCAGTGTTTTTTTACTAATCATACCAAGTCGTTTTGTTGCCTAAACCTAAGGAAGTATTTTTGTAGCCTAAACCTACTGAATTAGTCCAGTTTCACAACGTTAATCGCGACGTTAATGAATGTATATCACACGACCGGGCCATGTACTTAAACTGGAAGACATGCTCGTATGTTATTATACAAACTGCTGTGCAATACTTTTTGTATATTATACGAACAGTTTATGAGAATACATTGTTTGGTGTGCCACCCCGAGATTTTCAGTGGCCCCATCTGGCCACCCCAATGAAATATTTCTGGTGACGCCACTGTTTGTGTGCAGGCCTATGTTTGAAACTACTTTGTACTGCTGCTATTTTGGCCAGGGCCCCCTTGGAAAAGAGTTTATCTCATTGGGACTTACATGGTTAAATAATGGTTAAATAATATTAATTAAAAATCCTATATGTTTCTTTTTGCAAACAGCCTGTGTTTGCACACCCCTCCTCCATCTCTACATTATCTGTGTGCCTTGTGTGTCTTTACATGACCACAGTATGGTCTTTGTTATGATGACAGCACCAGCATGTCACCACTGCTCACCTTCCAGCCTGCAGAGCTGTTGCTGTCGCCTTTGTCCTTGAAATATGGCACAGACCTCACCATCCAGTCGTAGATTTGGGACAAGGTCAGCCTCTTCTCGGGGGAGCTCTCGATGGCTTGTGTAATGAGGTCTGCATAGGAGTAGTTGCCCCAGGCGTTCCTGCGGGCGGAGGACTTCCTCAGCTGCTGGGATGCAGAGCCGCCCAGAGCCGCGGCTCCGGCGGGGGTCTGCGCCGAGGAAGGCGAGCCATCGGCGGCCTCCTCCTTGCAGGGGCCGCGCTGCTGGACCTCCACGGGCTGGGAGACGGAGCTGCTCAGCACACGAGATTTAACAATAGCACCGCCGCTGTCTTTCTGAGCATCGCCGCTCTCCGTGCTGCCACCCTCATCATCCTCTTCTTCAGGGATTACGTCAGTGTCATTTGTCCCGGGCTTGTCCGCACCAGACTCCGGACGGGGCAGGGGCCAAGTGCAGGACCGTGGCCGCTTCTGGGGCTCGAAATCCGGATCTATCTCAACGTTTGAGGGAGACTCCGCCTCAGCCATGTTAATCGCAATATCTCTGTCGCTGCACAAAGGGTTATAAAATCACTCAGGTCGCATTCCATCAATGTTGTGTGCAGGCTTCAGAGGCGGTTTATTTACTATATGCACGGTATGCAAAATGTCCAGCCTGCAGCCCCAGTCCCCAGCACGTGTCTGTCTATCTGTCCTCCTGCACGGCGTCTATCCGCAGCACACACAGGGCTGACCAGCATTAACAAAACATTGCCTTTTCTCGTGCACAAGCCCACACCCCTGGCTAAACATGCATTGAAATGTCGCGAAATGTGGCGTTAAAGATAGGAAGAGTCGGCGGAGTCTTTTTTTAATTTTTTTAGAGGAATCCAAACGGCGTTCCTTTACAAGCGCCCGCGTCCTGCACCGCGATCCTGGTGCATGGACGATGCATGCCAAAGAAAAATGAGAATTCACTACACCTAATGCCACCACATCAGCTTTATCACTCCGCACACAGCTGCCATCTTGACCATTTCCTTTCCCAAGTTCTTTATCATCCGTGCAGAGAGCTGCCAGTCGCCTGTGCAGTGCGCTGCTGCCCAGATACCATCAAGGCGGAGATTGCTTTCTCAAGGCCCTGCAGCTTTCTTTACAAAAAAGAAAACAGGGGCTGCTGGAGAAATGTGGCGACGGCGAGGCTCAAATCCGCCCTCTCAAGAGCTAAAAAAAAATCTCCACAATGATGCATTCTAGCTGTACATCTGTGTCATCCTGACCAGGCCAGCACGGTGTCCTCCGTGTGGCCAGCAGCCTGCAAACACACTTCATTCAATCTGCTGCAAACGCGTCCAAGAGCAGGAAAACCTCACGATCCTCCTGCCCCCCGGACTGCTCTGAAATTAAAGAGACAGTGTGGACATGTCCGCAGGCCAGTGACATCACCGTGTGCACATTTCATATGACCACGGAGATAAGTATCCGAAACATATACGCAGTGGTGGAGGAAGTATTCAGATCCTTTACTTAAATAAAAGTGCTAATACCACACAGCAGAAATAAAGTTAGTAACTAAAAAGCATGCATTGAGAATGTTACTTAAGTAAAAGTATGTAAGTATAATCAGGAAAATATACTTAAACTATTAAAAGTACTCAATGCAAAAATGCCCCCTGTGACTGTTATACTATATATAATATCATTAGATTATTATCACTCGTGTATTAATGTAAAATAATTTTATTTTTGTAGTTGGTTGAGATGGAGCTAATTTTGAATGATTAACTAATGATTATTTTCCTTATGGGTTCATCTGCTTATTATTTTCTTGAGTATGAATTTGATTGATTGATTGATTGATTGATTGATTGATTGATTGATTGATTGATTGATTGATTGATTGATTGATTTGTAAAAAAAAGTTTGTTTTCTCCAACCACCCAATGTTTAAAAAGTTGCCAATTAATTTTCCGTCAATCGACTTACTAATCGAGTAATCAACTAATGGTTTCAGCTGTACTTGTACATACTCTTGATTTATAATATGCATTTATATTTAACTCTTAATTTGTAAAGTAACTAGTAACTAAAAGTGGCAGATAAATGTAGTGGAGTAAAAAGTACAATCTTTCCCTCTGAAATGTAGTGGAGTAGTATAAAGTAAAAAGTAACGTGCAAAGAAAATACTCAAGTAAAGTACAAGTACCTAATATGTCTACTTAAGTACAGTACTTGAGTAAATGTACTTAGTTACATTCCACCACTGGAGCTTAAGCTGTCTAATCAGCCAGGGTAAATCAAAACACCTGTGTGAGTGCAAGAGCTTAAAATGTAGTGACACAATGGATACAAAAAAACAAGATTAATCAAATTTGTAAAAAATAAAATTAAAATAAACGTGTTTTCTCTGCTAGAGGACTTTTTTTCCCCTTTAAAAATTTTTTTTTTTACCAATACTTATGGTAGGCCTATTTAAAAATACATTTTCCAGACTGAGGTGTTCCTCTTTGAAACCGTTTGTCTTGTAAAACGTTTTTTGAAAATACTTTGAATAAAGTATACAACTCACCTGCTGGTGCCCTTTGCGAGGTTTTCTGTAATTAGCATTTTAAATCTTTTCTAACATGACATCTCTGTGGTACGGCCTGCTGGAGGAGTTGATTGAACACATGTTGGGATCACAACTCAGCAAACAGATACCCACAATTCAATGCTGTCTTAAAGCAACAGACACACTCAGTAATGAGCTACTCACTTCATTAAAACACAAGATTGGTGTTGTAAATAAGTAAATGTCAAATATCTGCTGCTACTATACAAGTGATTTGAACACCTCATCATTTTATCTTAAAATGTTACTAATCATTAGTCAATAGCAGCAGATTCCCAACAACATATTTCACCTTTTCTAAAATAAAAAAAGAAAGAAAAGAAAATCAGCTAATTTTATAAAAGGCAAGAAAGAAGCAGCACAAAAATAGATCTTATACAAAAGAATCACATTTAATAAAGAATACACACTATGGATTATATTAAAAAAATACACACGATGAACTATTGCACAATTAATTACTTCACTATGAATTATTGAACAAAACAATGGAAAGAAAGAAAGACACATCAGTGGTATAGTGCAAAGAACTACTCTATTTAATACAATAAATATTTTCCAAGAAATTGATAAAGGATTAAAAAAAAAAACCTATTTGGATTAAAACACATTTCCAATTATTTTCAACAAAAGGCATGCCCTTAGGTCATCGGTATTCTTCTATTGAAACAGTAGTACAACACGTGAGCCTGTAATTAATTTAACAGAAGTAGGAGTTCAAAAAGCAGCGAGGCAGAGTTTGTGTTTAACTATGCACCGATTCACTGCAATCACAGCATCAAAGAATCCCACATATCCAGGTCAATTTCATGATAGATTCATCAGAGTTGAGTCTGTGTTTGATTGAACATCCTAAAGCTTCTTGATCACTGCACGTCCCCCTAAACCCCGATTCTCCGCTCCAACATTAAGCTTTTTTCTATCGCTCTCCTCAATCAAATCTCAGTTTACCGCAGGGTGGAAATTATCATCACTGCTTCTGAAGCCTCAACATGAAAGCTCAAGGTTTTTTTTTTTTTTTTTTTTTTTTTCATCACTGATGGCCATTGGATTTTCACAATATATTTCGAAGGCCCTGTGAGGTTGAACACTATTTTTGGTCTTATAGAGCGGGATGTCTTCAGGTGAGGCCCGTGACTGAGCGTTGGTGTGATCGGCATACTGAGTGACAGCACGGCAATAAAAACAGGAGGAGACTGAGCGCGACAGAGAGAGAGAGAGAGAGAGAGACAGAATGAATTAATGACAGGTTTAAAATTAAATTATAGGCTAAACATGAGAGGAGAACAAAAGGCATGCAGCCAAAAATAACAATCACGCAGACAAATCCAACAATCCGTCTTGAGTATTGAACTCTGCAACACTATGCGAATAAAGTAAACAAAATCCTGAGCAGTCACGAGAGCGAAAACTCAATATAAAAACAAATCAGGAACTAATCTGTCCATTTGTTAGGATGATGCACTTCTGAGGGGAATGTTTAGTAATGGTGAGGTAAGCATAAGTAATGGCGCGTTCCTTAAAAACTCAACATGATGCATCGCTTTATTTCGAGGAGGCACGAAAATAAAAGTTATTTGCGTGTAATAAGGACGTCGTGATTGATTATTCCTTGTGTGCCACTATGCAGTTGATTCAGAGCTAATTAGGAATGATTAATTAAGAATGTGGTCAGAAGATTTAGGAACTAAAAATTGGTTCATTAACACAGTGTCTCACAGTCTGTTCTCAAGTGCCTGATTGTTATCTACATACAGACCTTGGTCACACACACAAAGCTATTGGTCATTTTAGAGTCACCAATTAATTCCTAATCAAGTCTTAATCAAGCATTGACTTATGGGTACATCTGTTTGTTCCTCTTTTGTTTTCCTAAAAGAGGTGCTTGGTTTAGTCCGACTTGGAGAATTTTAATCTGTCTGCTAGAATACCAATGCTGTCTCAATAGACTATAAAATATGGACGTAGTCTCTGCGTGACGTCACCCATAGATTTCTGAAGAGCCCAAATGAAGCTCAAAGTGGGCGGCTGCCGGTAGTTCTGGCCGTCGCCATCTTATGCTGCGTTCAAGACAACTCGGAACTCGGAAGTTCTGAAAGAACTTCGCCATATTATGGCTCACTGCGGTGTACAACAAATTTATGCAGCAGCAATTTCTTCTTCTTTTGGCAACATTTGAAGAAGAGAGGAGACGAAATGTAAACGATACAAACACATATTGCATAATTACACATCAAATTGTCTTAAAATGTCAACAAACACTTTTATAATATTTTCATTCTAAACATTAACAACAAAGGCCGCCATGTTAGATTGTGTTACTGACGTCAACTCGGATAAATCGGAGCTCAAAAATGATTTGGAGAACCGTTCACTTCCTTTTTTTTTTTTTTTTTTTACAATTCAAGGAAATGCAGTTTTTGGCACTTCTGTGTTGGCTTCATTTTTCAGTTGTCTCGCAGTTTTCTCACGGCAACAGCCTCATTATTATAACTCTGCATTTTTCTATCCATTTCCCATCTTGCCAATTTCTAACATTCCATCATTCCCTGCCTTTCCTCAGCGATTCTACTCACCTGATCACCACCTGCCTGCACACCTGCTCCCAATTCCCTCACCAGCATCCCAGCACACACATACCTGCTCACAAACATGGCCCCTCGCCAGATTGTCCATTGTGCCACTGTAGCCACAGCGGTGCAGCTTCTGCTCTTGTTTGCCAGCCTGCTCCCTTTTTGGATTTGTCTGCCTTTGTTGACTGCCTGTCTGATGTTGAACTTTGCATTGAATTTCCATCAAATAAACCTGCTCTGTTCCTGGGGGGCCTGCAAACATCCTTTACCAGAATAATTACAAGTGCAAGGTGCTTTTGAACATTTGTACAGCATGACGACACACCGACCAATCCTTCTTTTATAACCCATCGAGTCTGTCATGATCTGTCAGGTCAATAGGTATACTGTGGAAAAAAGATACACTTTCATAAATACGCAGTTTTTTAAAACCATGATTGTGTTACAGTAGCTTACCAAACAGTGCTGGGACAAAGCCTTACTTCCTGTCCGAACAGGAAGTCAGTGTCCGTGTCACTTCGATACGGGAAACAAACAACAACCTCTGCGATATCAACGTATACATGCTGAAAATTACAAGTTTTGAAGATTTTGATCGTGCAATAAGGCAGGCCTGCTCTGTCCTTTCAGTGAATAATTATAAAGATCTACAAAGAATATGTTTACAACATTTTCATGGAGGTGTTCCACCGAAACGGGTTACCTTCTGACACTATTTTGAAAAAAAATACAAACAGACCAGGGACTTTTTTCACTGTCCAGGAGTGAAAGTGCATTGAATCCAGACTTTCCTCCAGCAGCGCTGAGGAGATAAGTCTGGCCACATGAGACTGGTGTTACCTATCTTTTAAAGACAGCTCTGCATCACATCCTGAAAAACAGCTTTCAAGTAAAAATGTGTTTCTCTCAAAGGAAATGTTTATGCATTCTGCTGCATTAAGAATGCATAGGGCTTTATTGATTATGGCTGGCCTCCACATTGCTTTCATATGAAAGTAAAACATGCCAAGTGTTTTGAACACCTTGAAAAGCACGGCGTAATTATACATATTTACTATTACATCCGCCCATCCGCGCTCACAGGAGTAGAGTAAATCAGATCTAATTATTTTTTAATTCACAGGGATGATTATGACATTCCTGAGGCGACCTTAATGAAATTAGCTGATTGATTAGTGATTTCATGCAGTGCGGTGTACATTCTGTTTCTGTCTTGTTAAAAAAAGCTAATGAATCGACTGCTGCACTAAAGCAGAGGACTCATGCATATCCTCCCCAGGTGTTACCCGCATATTTAAAATCCAAATCGTTTTTTGCCCTTCACACCACGACAGAACCGCAGGGCTCACGGCATGCATCCATTGGTCGACAGCACCGAACCTTCACCCCAGTGCGAGTCTGTGCATGGTGCACAGTCATCATCTGGAATTAAGTGCGGACAGGTGATCCCCCGAGGCACGCGGTCCCCTGGCTGATTGCTGAAAGCTCTGATGGAGAGGGTAATTAAAAGAGATGAGAGCGTTAATGAGACAGTGTGTGTGTGCAGGTTGAAAGGCGAGCAGGGGGGTAGAACATTGATCTGCATCGCATGTTTGATACATTATTTCCAAATGCATGTAAGAACACACAAAAATGCTTCAAATAAGGCGCAGCCTTTCATCAACCACACTTGTGGAGAGTGGGTGAGAAGGGTCAGTCAGAGGAGAGGGGTGTCCGTCTTACATTAACACCCTGCAGTGCCGCTGCTTCCATGGCAACCAACGAGACACCCAGAAACACACACACAGACACACACACACACACTCTCACACACACACACTCACACACACA
>JAOVVB010241668.1:0-21923 GCA_028570985.1 Heterobranchus longifilis | reverse complement strand
CCCTTGGGACCCCCCCCCCCCCCCCCCGTCCTTGTTGAGTCCAGACCAGGCCAGCTGTGGTACACAGACTCCATTGTCTTTATATAAAACTGTTATGTAAGAAGCAAGACAACGAGTGAGATCACCATCGAGCTACCGAGCCAGTTGATACCGCCCATGCACGCAGCGCAAGCCTCTCCGCCTCTCCACCTCTCTGCCCCCATCGTGGATTTATTGGTGTGGAATGAAGGCAAGACGCAGAAAGAACAATATGGATGGAATCTGCCAAAATAAAATAAATAAAATAATAAAAAAAAAAAAAAAAATTAAAAAAAAGACTCGATACATAAATGAATATGCCATTAAATGCACCAAAAATAATATAAAAATCAATAAATAAAAAGGTATACATTTTTTAAAATTATTTATATTTATTTAAAAAATATTTAAAAATGTATTTATTCATTTTTCAATTTATTCATTTTCTGTATTATTTTCCCTTTTACATTGTTCCCCCTATTTATTTCCCCAAATGTATTTATTTCTGTATTATGTTTTTAATACATTTCTTTATGCATTTCTTCTACAAAATGCAAATGAGGGGGCGTGTGTCATGGAGACAATGTTTTGCCTATTGGTCAATCGACATCAGAGGGCATGAATCGAATATACACGCCTTGCAATAAATACATTTAAAAAATAATAAAAAATAAATAGAAATAAAAGGGACAATTTAATATGAAAGTAAATAAATAAATAGGGAAATTAATACAAAGGTAAATAAATAAAGAAGGAAATTAAAACAGAAATATCAATTTATGTCACATTTGATCAATTAATTAATGACATTTATTTATTTATTTGGTAGATTGGATGTCAATTATTTATCAAGTCATTTATGTATTTTTTATTTTGGCAGTATCTGTCCGCCATAGAACAAACTGTGGTGTAAACAAATGACAAATGAAACTTTTCATTTTAATTATTTTAATACATTTAATAGTGCACTTTGATTAACCTGTACAGAAATAATATTAATAAAAAAGATAAAACATTTGTTCATTTCTGTAACACAAAGCTTAACATTTACAATAAAATAAAATGGTATGATACAAAACAAACATATATCTGAGGTATAAATATATTTGTTTTAAATTAACTGTAATTGTCATGCGTTATTATTTGGCAGGGACACAGTTAAAGGTACGAACATTTACGATATGAACAATGGCTTAGCGAATTAATCATACGACTCGAACACCAAATATGTGAAGCGTGAGTGTTATGAATGAAGAAGGTTACGAGGACCTAAATCTCTTTACTTCTTTTTTTAAACACCGACAAGACAGCACGGAGAAAAGAAGCTTACACAAAGATCGTTTTCCTTCCTTTGAAATCATACAAACATTCAATCTGCCCTCTTCTTTACAGTAAAACCTGTAAAATCTCCACCTTTATAAAAGGACCATTTTCTTCTCTGTTTACTTCTCATCTTTTATCGGACTCACCAGAGGTTTCTGTTGCAGGTTTGAACATTGCATTGTGTTTTTCTTTCTGTTCTCATGTACATCAAACTATTTGTGAAATCAATATTTAAAAAAAAAAATGTATACAAGTGATGTCTGACCTACAACAATAATAAAAAAGTGAATTGACTGTTCTCTTAACAACACTACCTCTAACTTTTTAATATGGAGGAAAAGCTCTGTGTGGGAAAGCTACTTGTTTTAGCTTTATTCCAAATTTGGTCCATTATTGTTATTATTGGTCTTAAATTCTAACATCGTTGGTGTGATCCTGTAAAATATGCAACGTTCCTTGTATCTATTACTGTTGTTAAATAATTGGCTTTATTTTTTACAAGCATAGTAACTAATTCTGTATCTTCAAGGAGACATCTATTTGTATGGCAGTAAATGAGGCCGTTTCTTTGATGGTTCCTTCTCTTGTTGGTGTGCCAGCCACCAACTCTCATCTGTCTTTGCCAAACTCTACTGAAACACTACAACCCTGCTATCAGCCGCCTGTCACCACACTTCACCCCGTCTATTGTCTCTACTCTGCAAATTACCAGCACATTCGCGTCTTTCTTTACCCACGCATTCATCAATCAACTGACCATAATATTGTCTCCTGTGCCTCGCTGTAACAGAAAAAAGGGACAGAGGTAACGCAAGACGGACACAGACCATTACTGTCACCAGAATACTGTATGTACACATTATGCTGCTACTGGAAACCAGTGCGAGGAATATGTATTTATTAACCGTCTGTTGCTTTGAGCACTCATGCACACACACACACACACACACACACGCGCGCGCACACACACCATCTTGCTTCTCAGAAGCAATAGCACCCTTTGGAGAAACATTGCATCCCGTGTCAGCGACACCATGTCCTTTGGCCCAGATAAATGTTTGTGTGACACGAGTCCTTTTTGGCAGCACACCGAGAGCCCCGACAGAACACTTTTAAACGATAACATCAGTCTGTTGTAACAAAATCAGAGCAAAAAAAAAAAAACGTCCTTCAATCCAGGATCCAGGATTTAAATGTGAGTGTTAAAGAGGCTTGGACCCCGTCTACCTCTCTGCTGGAATGAGTCATTTTGAGTCCTCTGTAGGATCCAGGTTACGGTCTAAAGGAGCTGTTGAGTCTGTTGTTGCCCAAAGTGCACACTGCGTTCTCATTTGTCCATGGGCACGGTGAATGAGTCACGTATCCGCGCCACCTCAGCAGCGCACAAGTGTCCATAGAGTTTATTGTACCACTCTGGGAAACGACCCCTGAAAAACAACAACAAAAACAAGAGATGTGTTAGCTCATTTTGTTACCAAAAAACATTGAATGACCACAAAACTCGGACTTAAAGGCCAACTCCATTATTTTTTTAAATTTTTTGAGGTTTGTATATCACTCTGTAACTTCCCAGTAGTGTTGCTTATGTTTTCAAATCCAAACATTCACATTTTGGTCGAAAAATGTATGTTTTAGCGTCAAAATGCAGTTTTTCTCAACAAGCCCTTCTAAAACCTTCCCAGATGACCTGACAGGCTGGATGATGACGCTGCTACATGTAAGCAGACAGGAGTAATGTCACTGGCACGGAAGCTAAGCAGTGTACTGCTGTGTGGACGCCACGTTAGTTTGGATCATAGACTGTTTATACAGTCTGTATATAATGTTTATAATATACATTCAGATACGAACGTCACACAGTAACACAAACTAAATAACTAAACTGAGAAGAAGAAGATCAGCAACTCCTCTTCTCTGTGAGGTAAAATTACTGTTTTTGTCAAAGGAGTCTGGTAGCTTCTAAGAGAGTGATAAGTCCTGCTGTGGACGGGGCTGCAGTAAAACATTTTAACCACCTAAAAAAAGGATCATCTAAAAAAAATCTATATCAGTTTAAGTGTATGCTATATTTAGAATATTTTCATTGCTTTATCTTTACCAAACAGCCCTTTCTGACAGGAAACTGAAACCCTTACATCGCTCTCATCAAAGCCACCAGACTCCATTGACAAAAACATGAAAAGTAGTTTTACCTCAGTTGCTGGTCTTCTGCTGCCCGCGATCGTTTGTGTTATTGTGTGACTTTCAGATCTGAACTAACATTGCTTATCTTACATTACATATCTTCAAACATTAGTATTATTTATAACCTACGTCACTGCTTTTTGCTCAGGCTGAGTGGACGTTTCCATTTGAAAAACCTATTTTCCAAAAAAATGTTCTTTCAAAAATCCATTCAGTCATTCACTCACCTGCAGTCGTTCCTGGAAATATGTGTGAGTCTGGATTTGTTGCTTCCACAGGGCTCGATGAAGTAGCGCGAGGTGAGGACATTGGCTCGAACGCCGACGACAGGTGCGCCTTCGTGGTCCACAGACGTACAGACCAGAGCACACGCTCCCTTCGGCAGGTCTGTTACCCATGTTCTGGTGGAGAGAGAGAGTCACGGGTTTAAACACGTTACATCACAGCAGAACATGGAAACAGATGAAGACAAAGTGAGACAGGCAGCGAGGAAGAGAAGGAAACCGAGCTAATGTCTACCTGAGCACCAGGTGGTCTCTGGTGGGATGCGGAGCCATGGTGTTCCGGACGTACTGGTAGACCTCCGTCCTCTCATCCAGGGTCTCCACCACCCGGCTCTCCAGCAGGTCCTCGTCCCAGTAGCCCTGCTCACGCAGCACTCGCGTCAGAACCTCCTCGGGACTCGCAGGCACCTCCACGGTGACCTTCCACAGCCGCAGCGGAAAACCGTCATGCACCTGCAGAAACACAGGGACAGGCCCGACAACTTCAGTGCTGCAACGTTTAGTCGACTCATCGATCAGTCGATCGACAGGATCTATTCTGATCATCAATTAATCATTAAAGAGATGTCCTTCTTTTCTCAGTTTTGTATCATATTCAACTGAATATCTTTTGGACTGACAAAACATTTAAAGACATCACCTTGGACTCTGAGAAACTGGGATTGGTGATCACATTTTTATTTTTCACTGTTTTCTGACATTTTATAGACCAACCGATTAATTGAGAAAATAACCGACAGATTAATTGATAATGAAAATAATTGTTAGTTGCAGCCCTACTTAACATGCAGTTCTTTTTTTTAAATGACTTTACGTCTTTATTTGATAGCTGAAAGCAGAGAGAAACAGGAAATGAGGAGAGAGGATTTGGGAATGATCCCGGCCGGACACGAACCACGGATCTAGCCCGAGGGCAGGCCTAGATAATTACGTTTTATTATTTCTGTTTTTTTATCATCTAAGTGTATAGTGAAAAATTCTCATATTTAAATACTGTTCCACAGTTCTCATAGCTAATGCTGCATTCACTAATGGATTCACCTTTTGCACAGCACGGCAAAAACAAACAGTCCGACGGAACGGCAGGACGGCAAAATAAAAAAAAAGAATGATGATATGTCGTATTGTTTACAAAGAATACAATAAAATATATTCAATAAAATAATTTCCTGTCTATTTTCTATGTAATTATGCATGTAGCTTCCTGTAGGATTTCATTCCTCCTTGTGTGAGGAGGCAACGTAACATCCGGCTGTAAATACCGTTGCGGAGGACAGCAAAAAGTTATTAGTTAGACGTTTTACCGTCCTGCTCTCGTCCACTAAAACGATATCCAGTCTGCCGTCTGCCTGGCTCCATGTGAAGGCAACATTAGTGAATGATAAGATAAAACCTTTATCGAAACCTGCCACAGTGTGACATGTTAAATACTTGAGATCACATCTTTTTTTTTATGTGAACCTCGAGTGTTTTGTGCCAGAAGCTTCCTTTAGGATATCTAATCTTATGAGTCATATTAACAGAAATTAGAAGTGGTATTCCAGCCATCATTTTATGCACAACAGAAACTGTGTTTCAAAAACCTCCCAACGCCCTTCAGCCAAGTCAGCTGCTTGGTCCTCCATCAGATGATAAAGAACGCTCTGCGCCTTGTGACTCTCCGAATGGAGGAAAGATAACCTCATACAGGCCCTTTGCACACTAGACACAGGAAATGTAGGCCTGGGATAATGTGTATGTTTGTGTGTCAAGATGATGTCATTCTGGGACGGAGTCCAGTACTGGGATGGGAATGAGAAGCCAAGGGCCAGGCCAGTTTCACACGGATGTGTTTCTATACAGGAAACCCTAACTGCTGGTTTTCCACTGGATATTTAGAGAAGCAGGCGGCAGACACGGAGAGGAAAGAGAAGACAGGAAACACAGATCGTTGAAAAGACAGTGTGCGCTTCATGAATGGTGGCTTGTTTACACATTAAGACAGATTCACTGATGATCTGTGCTTTCTCTCATTAATTCATCTTTCATGAAAGCAGCCATATGGACTGAACAGATGATGTGAAAGTACTCAGGGTTCCTTCAGCCTCATGCAAGTTAGATTTAAGTCTTTTTTTTTTAATGCCACTCGGAATGTAATTTAAGACCAATTTAAAAAAATGAAAAAATAAAATAAAAAACATGAACAGACATGAGGGTTAGGTTAATCTTGGCCAAATGTTTATTGTAACATAAAACATGACTTTTTTTTGGTCCAGTGAAAAAGATGATCTACTTCTACTTTGTAGAGTGAAACACGTGGGGAAAAAAAGAACATATTATATTATCATAAATAGTATTTATGTAGGACTCAAGATGTGTATGACAGCTTTTCCTTCTGTTGCTGTTTTTTTGTTTTTTATTTCTTATTTTATTTTAAATGTATTCCTTTTATTTTTACTGGATTTATGAGTCTGCTTTTATGATATTAAGATAAATGTACCAAAGCTGTCAAAAACGAATACAAATTAAAAATAAAATAAAATAAATACTATCTATTTGGTTTACCTAAAAAGAAGCTTATTCATTTATTATTTGATTGAATGTAATAAAAGTATATGAGTGTTGGTTCTGCTATCTGGATCTGCGTGTCGTTAATGTGAGAGGCACTCAGTGACTTTTAGCATTTTTAAGACTTTTGAAAGATTGATTTAAGACATTTTAATGCCAATTAAGGCCTTATTTTTAGATTAATAAATTCAATGCCTTTTAAGACTTTTTATGGATCCACAGGAAACCTGGAAAGAAATACAGTGAGTTGATGACACGTGCGGCTTACCTTCCTACAGGCGAGGTCGGCGTGCTCGGGTGTGGAGCAGCTGTCGTAACCTTTAAACTTGTCCTTGGCGTCTTTGAGGAGGGCGTCCAGGCTGTCCCGCAGGTAGGCCCTGTACCCTCCCTGGCCGGCGTCTTCGCCTGCGAGCTCCTCTAAGCGTCGCGGCAGCAGCGCCTGCTCCACGTACGAGTTCCTGCAGCGATTCATCTCCTCTGGGATCTGTGGGAAAAGAGGAGGAGGAGGAGGAGGAGGAGGAGGGTCAGGAGGTCATGAGCCACAAGGGTGCATGATGCTTAAATGTGTTTGACAGTTGGATTCGTTTTTTTTTCCCAACAAGGGAGAGTAGAGAATAGATTTAATTTTACAGGAATACTTCACCCTCAAAATGACCATTTGTATAACAATCACAGATTGTTAAGTAAACGATACAGAGATTCCAAGAACTGAGAAAATCCTTGATGAATTGAAGAAATAGGCGGCCAAGTTTAACAACAGCAACACTATATCAAAACATCCGTTTACAAACTCTGACAACTCGTGCAGTATAATCCAAGTCTCATTTATCCAGCAGAAAGTGTTTTAAATAGTGAGGTTTTAGTGTTTGGGAAGTACTGAGCATAAGACTGGATAAATGAGACTTGGATTATACTGCACGAGTTGTGTCAGAGTTTGTAAACAGATGTTTTGATATAGTGTTGCTGTTGTTAAACTTGGCCGACTGTTACTTCAATTCATCACGGATGCACTCTGTTTTTAGATCTCCGTTCACTGCAGAGGCACGCAACGAGTTTTCCTTTAAATTAAATGTATTCCTTCCTTTCCATTACCCCTTAATTCATGGTAACTGTATTAACTTATACAAGGATGCAAAACAATTAAAAACTGAGCTGCAGCTCATTCTCATTATCTGTTTGTCTGTTTCATCTTTCAGGTTTAATTGAACACTAACAATATTACAGTCTAAGAAAAGGATTTTCATTAGATCAGTAAAGGCTTGTTGAAATGGAGGCAAATTACCGTCAGTTATTTCATAGGTAATCTTCCTTTTATGAAACCTCCGTGAGCAAACACAGATCTAATTAAAAGAGCATAATTTGGGGGGTAATTGAGTTTATTTGTGTGATGTGACCATGACAGGAAGCCAGGGAGCAATCTAATAAAACGCAACACTAATGAGCCACAGTGTGCCGCCTCTTAGCTGTGACTGTGGCAGAGGAGACTGCACCGGGCAACGTTTGAGGCTGAATGGGATTGAAATTGGATTAGTAATAGTGTAGTTTGTTGATTATTTCCTGTTTATCCATTCAAGTGCTCTCTTTGTAGACGTGCAGAACCACACTGGGTGTGGTAGATTCACGGGTTTGTGGCTTTTGTGCGACTACAGGGTATATGCACGAATCCTGAAGTTACATTTAATACATTTTAAGGCCTTTTTTAAGACCCTTTCCTTGTGTTCTAACAGTTTACATCAGGACATACTGTCACTTACATTTACGATATATTGATTGTCAGATAGCAGATGTAAACAGCGTTGATCCTCACCGAGGCTAGACGGGCCTCAGCCACGATTCCAACTCTTTATCCTCCAACTATTTTTATGAAAAACTGCCCTCTCTTAGTCGATGAGTCAACTAATCGATCATTTTGGTCTCAGTCAACTAAGATTTCTTTAGCCGATTAGTCGTTTTTATGCTTTTTTTATGCTGAATGAGTTATTTCCTTCTGAGCACATCTCTGATAAACACAAGATTTAAAGTGGTGCTTCTGCATGATTCTCTGTGGAGGATTCCTTTAGTTGAGGACAGCCCTAGAAAACTTTTTATTAATTTTCCTATTAGTTAACTATGTTGTTTAACAACTGGGTGTAAAGGGACCATCACGCGCTGTCAAGCAGCAGTCCTTTTTGTCCCAGTCCTTTTCCAGTTGTCCTTTTCAGATGACGTCAAATCGAGTTGGATTCCATAAATAAACTACACAGAATCCCACCACGCGTCTATGCAATGATTACATTGAGGCAAACTTCAGCATACTGTACAACTTCTTTGGACAAATATACATATTATGAACAAGTTATAAAATATAATACCTTGGGAAAATGCATTTAAGACATTTTAATATTTTTTTAAGGGCCTTCATTTTTGCTAAATTGATTGATCACTTAATACTTTCTAAGACCCTGTGGACCCTCTGGACTATCCTGTATTTGAACTTCTTTCACAAATGTTTGGATTAAATGGACAGAGACGTTCTGCACGGGGCATTTAAAGCGGTTGGCACACTTACTTTATGTAATCATAACATTGCTTGAGCAAATGACAGCATGAATTGTATCAACGAGTTGTGTAACTGGTACCATGTTTGTTTACAGGACAAACACGGGTTGGCAATGACATGTTACAGAGAAGCAGAGGTGACATTCACTCTGTCAGCAAACACGCCTTCATCCACTTAAGTGGCAGTTTGCCACACACGCACACGCACACGCACACACCTCAATCAGGAAACCATTCTGAATTGATCTTTGTATGTATGTGATATGAAGCTTTAAAAGTGAGGAGTTTGCAAAGTTAAAGTGCACATTCAGCTCCAGTGTTTGACGACTGACCCGGAAGAGTTTGCTGCACTCCTGGATCATGTGTGCCAGGCCGTGAGTGGCAGCCAGGTTCTCATTCAGGTCTCTCTGGTCCGGCTTTCCCAGCGTCTGCTTCCTGTTCATCACCCTTTGACCAAGAGAGAAAAGACGACGACGAGATGAGTAACAGCATCCATCATGGAGACAGTGGGCGTGAGAGAGGGCAGTTTTGCAGTGGACACCTAGTGAACCCTCTTCTAGCAAACAAGAAAATGTGTGTTTCTTAATTAGGTAAAGATGTTTATGTAACCTTGCTATTTCCTCTGTCTCTCTCTCTTCCTCCCCTCTAAAGCTTTGCTCTCTCCCCCCCTTTCGTCTCTATCCTCCATCGACAGTATCCTGCTCTTTTGTTTCTTTAGATTGACACTTTCCTGTTTTGAGAATGCACAACATTTTACATGTTATGTAAGCAGCTAATACAATAACTGTCTCAGTGATGGCAATCAAAATAAAGGCAATGATATGATTAAAATGAGCCTGTTACAGTGGTGTCGAGGCACTAGAGCTGCCCCCTAATAGTCCACCAAATGTTAGTCCACCAAATTTTCATTTGTCGATTCTTGGTCGCAGGAAAAAAAAACTCCATTCGGGAGCTGTGTCTTGTCAAAAAGGAAAAACCTCGCTGGACCGTGTATGGGACGCTAGAGGGCTTTTAATTTGAAATGACAGACACAGGAAGTCATTCAGTCAGGCATTTGCTGCTGGTCTCTGCGGTTAACTGTGTCGGGCAGGAAATCCAGAGTGTGGGATCATTTAGAGAGGGTGCAGGATGACCTCTGCAGGCAAACATTCACCTTTCATTCATCGACCGCAAACATGACTTCTCATCTAAAACATTAAAGTACTCGGCCACTAAATGTTCAGTCTCCTTGCTGGTTTTTCCGACATCCAGAATCATTACTGCTCGTTAACAGGCGGCTTGCATCATGCATACGCTTGTAAATTAAATGGGTATTTTAAATGCTTATCATTATGGTTTTGCTAGCTTTATGCTAGCTTGTTGGGAAGGGGGCTAAATAATGCTCCAAAACTGGCATGGTCATTTTCAAAGGCGTCCCTTGATCTCTGACCTCCAAATATCTGAATGAAAATCATAAACGACTAGTTGATTAATCGCCTGAACTAACAGGGGGGGGCAGCCCGAAGAGGCATAATATATGGTTTATTTAATTGTCATCGCAATATCAACTTGCACAAAGACTGCGACATATTGCGAAAGACACAGATCATTCTTTTTTTTAAATGATGCCTTTTGTGTTCAGTTCAATGTTTAATTTGTTCAATAAAATGTCAGAAATAACTTCCTTTCAGTTTTTTTTTAAATTCAACAAGCAATTTGTTGTATTTTAGCAGAAAACTGAAAGCAGCAGAAAGGCAGAACTGATACGACTGTTTCTTTAAGTAATATCGTTATCGCAATATTGAACACCGTTATCACATATATTCCTCATATCGTGCAGCCCTGCTGCCTCTTGTACACTGCAAGTGATCTGGTTGACACACTTGTGACGTGCCGTGAGCAGCGGTGATCAGGTGTTGCCTCCTTTCATGATGTATCATTTGTCTGTTTGTCAGCAGGATTACAGAAAAACCACTGGCCCGATTTCTGTGAAAGGGCGTATCGCTGGTCGAGGGAGAATCCATTCAGTTTTTGGAGAGGATGCGTATTACAGGGCGGATACACGAATTATGTTTCACTTTTGTTACCATTGCTGGATAGGGCATTTGTGCTGCATTCATGTGGTGTGGCAGAATTAATTCCCCACTGGGAAAACGTTAACATTACGAGAGAGGTCGGGATGCACCGATACTGAAATTCTGGGCCGATACCGATACAGATATTGAAAATAACACTTTGGCCGATACCGATATTTTTGTTGTTGTTATTTATTCCCTTTTTGTACCAGGGAAACAAATAAATCATTATAAAAAAAATAACTGTCCGTCAGCCCTTTATCACACTATCTTTGATAGATTTTGTAAACAGGTTTTAATGTCTTCTGGATGCAGTCTGATGATGAAGATATGAGTATACATGGTGACTTTACACTCCATCTATATATGTGCGACAGACATATCACTGTATGTTATATATCATTAATGTATGGGATTGTTCTCTATGGAAAAATAGTCCATAAAATAATTATTAGCATTAATAACATCATAATCAATAACATTCAGAATTAAACACATCTCTGCTTTATATTCCTTGTGACACGTGCATTAAATACGATCGGGGAAATAACAAACGAGTGAATCATCTTACTTCCTGAACATCTCTGTTGAGAGGAAATGCGAGAGCCGAATTGGTAGCGAGCGAGCAGCGACAATATCGTCACCTTTCTCCGTCAGAAACTTCAAAAGGAGAGGTATTTACACTTGTATTTTTATTTATTCACACCACACGTGTTGATTATGTTACTGCTGACAAATTAAGCACATCAACACTCTCTGTTGGGGCGAGAGGCAGCGAGAGAGAGAAGGAGAGCGGAGGGGCAGGCAGAGAGCAGCGGGACACTGAGGACACAGTGACCGCTGAGCATCACAACCGGACAGGGGAGCTACGGCGACCGGTAGAATATCGGCCACTGCCATCGGCGAATGTAATCTATTTTGCCGATATGCCGATAGCAGTCAACAGGGCGGATATCGGCCGAATCGGTGCATCCAGAGAGATAGCACATGCCTTAGTGGAGGTCTGCGATCTCCGAGTGCCCTTCTAGTTTTTGTCCCTTGTAATATTTACCGCCAAAGAAAAAAGGTCCAGATGTTGATGTAAAAAACAAGAAGTTAGTAGTCAGCCGCAAAGTCAGCAGTTTTAGCGCTTCCTCTGACTAACACGAAAAAAAAAGCCTTCCAGTTATTGACTGGTATGAAGTTTTTAAATGTAGAGCAGCAGGATAATTGTAGTTTGCATGAACAGACTTCATAACAGTTCTGGTACAGGGAGCACACAGCAGATCAGAGATTTGGTTTGTCTGCTGTTCAATCAGCAAGTCACAGGAATGTAGAGTCACAGTGACTCCTGTTACACAGGTGCTAGAAACTAACTGAAACAGGAACGATGACACTTTCTCTCAAACACACTGTTTGATTATCAGACATCGAGCCAACAAGTTTACAGTGACGACACAAGCTTAAGGCAGTCACGGTTTGGTCCTCTGCCTCACATGCACACTAATATTCAGTTTTTTGTCCGTATTCCAAAATATAGTTATAATCAGTATATCAGTTCTGCCTTTCTGCTGCTTTCAGTATTCTGCTAAAATACAACAAATTGCTTGTTGAATTTAAAACTGAAAGGAAGTTATTTCTGACATTGTTATTGAACAAATTGAATGGAACACAAAAGGCACCATTAAAAAAAAAAGAATGATATCCTTGCAAAATATTAGTTTGTGTACAATAACCATAGCAACGCACAGAGCTGACCGTCAGCCGTAAACAGGCAAGAGGCTGCAAACTCGCCGTAAACTGTTGCAAACTGCAGTAAAAACCCCAATTGAGACATATGTTCTGAATGTGCTGTATACATGTCCAATGAATGCTCTTAAAACTCAAATAATACCGGCATATCCCGCATGCCTTAATCAGAAAATGCTATATTTGGGAAAAAAGGCCTTTTTTATATCCAAACAGAATATGCTGTTTGCAAGCCCTGTATCAAATTCAGACTATTGTCATATTCTGAATAATAGCGGAATATTATTGTGCATGTAAACGTACTCATGCCTCAGTTCAGTGCAGTTATCCTCTGCTGTGAGGACGCATTGAAAGGTTTCATGTTCGTAAATAAGCAAGAGTTACAGGCAGCTTATTATATACATATCAGTCAAAAGTTACACAGCACCGTAATCCCATCAAACCTGAAAACTCCCAGCTCAACGAGTTTATTGTCACCCAATCATTTATTAGATCTGCAGAACTGGCAATAAAAATTAAAACAAATGCAAGCTGAAACCGTACTCATCCTGATTGTATAAATATCTCAGTCAGCACGTCAGACGATTTTTATTTTCCAGCAACAAAAGCAGCGCAGAGATACTCACCAAGGCCTAGTAGGTT
The DNA here is from genome assembly GCA_028570985.1 of Heterobranchus longifilis. Taxonomy (NCBI): domain Eukaryota; kingdom Metazoa; phylum Chordata; class Actinopteri; order Siluriformes; family Clariidae; genus Heterobranchus; species Heterobranchus longifilis. Next base: position 8,605 of record JAOVVB010241668.1, on the reverse strand, counting down.
CACAGAGGGTTCTGAAGTCTTAGCGGGGCTGATTTTGGGAACTGGCCTGGACTCTTCACTCTTAAAAAAAAAAAATTAAGCAGCTAAAATAAGTAGGTGAAACGATAACAATGCAGAGGAGCGTGTTTCTACAGCTCTACTCCTGAAGGAATGTGTGTGAGGGACTTACCTTGCTGTAGGATGACACCTTGCTCCCTCTGTCTGGCTCTCTCTCTTTCTTACCATCTTTTGGCTGAAAAAACAAAAGTAAATAAAGTTATTCAAAATGAACAACAGCGTGTACACTACTTTTTAAAAGCATGTACATTATAAGAAAACTGATACGTACACTGCTCCCATTGGTCACATTCTTGCTGTAGTATTTCTTCTTCTCATATTTATCCCTGATGAAGAATTCCACAGCTCTTATGTCAGAGTTAAGAGAAAAACAGGCAACAAACTAGGAATGGGACAATAATTGATTTGATCGCGGGTCGCAATAAAAAACGCTCGCAATAAGTTGTTTGTGGTGAATTTCCTTTATTGGGATAAACGTGAATATCATGAATATCCTCATGAATTGACTGCAGTTTACTACAGTCCTATCTGTGATGCAATAAAAATATTTGTTTCTTTTAAAAAAAAAAAGTGAAGTTTCAAGAAAAAAGTTGTAATGTTTCGAGAAAAAAAGTCACAATTTTATGAAGTCATAGTTTTGAAAAAACAGTCTTAATGTTTCTAGAAAAAAGTTGCAATTTTTTTTTGAAAAAAGTCTTAATGTTTCAAGAAAAAAATCACAAAGTTTCGAGAAAAAGTCATAATTTTATGAGGAAAAAAAAAGTTGTAATTTGAGAAAAAGTCACAACAAAGCAGAATGTAAGGTAAAGTGATTCCCGTGTGGTTTAGTGCCAGTTTAAGAGTTTTAAACACATTTCATTATTGGGATAATATCGGGAATGGCAATTATTTTGGCCAGGATAATCGTGACATGAAATTTTCATGTCGTCCCATGCCTACAACAAACAATTCAAAATGAAAACTTTCAGCATGTGCAGTCTGGCACGTTTAGTTTCTGCTGGCAGTGAAGGATACTGGTCTGTTTGAGGTCTTCTGAAGCTTTCTGGAAGGTTGGCCTCATAAAGCTGCCTGGCCTTGGTGTTACCCATATCCTGTATACTCTGAAACAAGGAAGGACAGAGGGGTAAGTGGAAGACAGACGCTGGTTATATATGCATGCTGAAATACTTCAAGGGGCACTCCATTAAATTTACACATGACGGAGCTTACTCGTGTGAGAAAATAACCCTGATGATGTAATCAGGGTTATCTTGGCTTGGGTTTAAGAGCTCTAACCTTTAAAGGAGATCTATTATGCTTTTCCTTATTTTCTGTCATATATATACACACACACACACACACACACAAACACACACACATAAAACATTATGCCGAATGTTCATCTTAAACGTGGACAAAGCTTCAAATCCAAATTTTTTCTATTCTTGGCTCAAGTTGACGTCAACTCATGATGGATTTCCATACACGGTCATCTGCTTCTGCAAGTGTTTATATTATATTAGTCTTGCGTAGCCAGACCTATCTCCACAGCGCTGTATCTGTGCTGGGAGGAGGTCTGGATTCAATAGCTTTCACTCCAGTATAGTGGAAAAAACTCCCTAGCCTGTTTGTAGTTTCTTTAAACCAATCACAATCGTCGTTGCGCCCCGGCTGCAGCGACGGGACTTTGAGAACCATACGAAGGGGAGGAGGGACTTCCTGTCCACCTGGGTTTCCTCCTGGCAGAAGCAAGGCTTTATACCGGCACCACTTACATAGTAAGCCATACTAACATTACATCCACATGCTACACGCTAACGCCAGGGAAAACTGTAATCTTGGTTGCCGATGTTGTTAAATTCTCCCCGATTTCAGATCACATTCCTGCTGGAATATGTTCAACTGTGTAGTTTCTGGTTTACACGCATTTATTGGTGATTTTTCACAGTAGGTCATTCCCCCAGCTGCAATGACAAACAGCACGAAGATGGCAAAAACACAGACGTGGTGACCCGAAAATGTTGACCAATTAGAGCAGACTGGGCATTTTTGGGAGGGGGAGGGGCTTAAAGAGACAGGTGCTACAATGGAGCATTTTGGACAGAGGGTAGTCTCGCATAGCCAGACCTATCTCCACAGCGCTGGAGGAAGGCCTGGATCCAGTGTGGTTTTCACTCTTGGTTAGGGAAAAAACTTGTTGTTTGCATTTCTTTAAACCAATCACAATCATCTAAGCTCTGGATACAGCAACGGTGCCTCTGCAAAATAGTGTCGGGAGGGAAACCATTTCAGTGTATCACCTCCATGAAAATGATGTAAACATATTCTTTGTAGATCTTTACAATCATTCACAGAAAGAACAGAGCAGGCCTGCCTTATGACATGATCCAAATCTTTTTCACAACGTGTCATTTTCAGTATGCAGGTTGATAGCTCGGAGGTTGTTGTTTCCCATAGCAAAGGGACGGGAACACGAGGGGGAGGGACTTCCTGTCTGTGCAGGAAGGGGAGGGACTTCCTGTCTGCGCAGGAAGTAAGGCTTTATCCAGGCACTGTTCACCTGGTAAGCCAGACTATACAGAGGGTGAATATATGTGCAGCAGTGATGGGCAGTATGAGAAAAATAATGTTTTCTGAATATTAAATAATGTAAACATGTTCAAGTAGAAACCCAAAATACAAGTATGAACCTGAAAATGAGCATAATATTCAATTTCAATACAATTTTATTTATAGTGTCATATAACAAAAGTTAGTTCTCAGGACACTTTTCATATAGAGCAGGACTAGAACACGCTCAATGATTTTCAAAGTCAATGATAGATCAGCCCGTGGCGACTTGGCTTCAGAACCGGAGTGTCACCGGTTCAAGTCCCCGTACAGACACAGTACGGAGAGAGGACTGGTAGCTGGAGCGGTGCCAGTTTGCCTCCTGGGCACCGCTAACGTGACCTTGAGCAAGGCACCGAACTCCCAACTTCCCCCCTCGCTCTGACATCTCTCCATTAATGCATGTGTATGGATCCTATTAGTGCATGTGTGTGTATTTTGGGCCTGTGTGTGTAAAAATAACAACAGAGTGAAAAATGTAATTTCCACACTGGGATCAATAAAGTATCCCTTCTAAAGTAAGGCATCTTCTTCTGTAATGGAACCAACATACATAAAGAACAAAGCAGTACCTGGATTTGTTCTGAGGTCCATTGGTCCAGATTGACGGATTTGACTCTGGATATGTGTACTCCAAGGTTCCTGTGGATGCCAGCACACCGGATGCAGATAAATACTCCCAGATTCCAGGATGCCCATCTTGGACCTAAACCAAAAACACAAAAATAAACAAGATTGTGATTGAATATGGCGAGATGTTTGAAAAATGCAAGATCTTGTAGTGACATTAACTGCCAATAAATAGCAATAGCATTGCAGTCATCTGCAATGACCCAACATGAAAATAAGAGTTCCTGTTAGGGACCTGGCAGTTTGCTTGTAAACGCCGACAGCAGAGGTGGAGGCGGAGGGTAAGGGAGAGGCACTGTGGGAGCTTAGGTAGATTTAGAGAAGTTAGCTTGCTAGTTAGCCACTTAGTTTAGCTTAAGGGGAAGAAATGTCAGCTGACTAACTGTTAGCCTGAGCCAGATACACACTCGCGAGTTAGCTTAGCTAAGCTAACAGACGGAGATGCTACATTGTTAGTTAGCGGCGGATTCTGAGTAAAACATGTTAACTCTGTAGTGAAATAGAAAGCATTTAGATAGATGTGGATGTCGCACCTTTCGCCTCGCAGTCGGCGCAGTACTTGTTGTCTTCCTCTCTCAGCATTTTGGACAGGATGGCCTGGTGCTGCTCATTGAGTTTCTGGGCCTTCTCTCTCTCCGAGCGGGTCGCCATACTCACAGCTTTAATTGGACTCCCTTAATAAAAAAGAACTCTGCTTTAATCAGTCGTCAATCGAAATAAGTTTCTGATAAAAGACCATAATCAGCGTGATGAACGCCTCCGAGCGGCGATATGAAAACACCCGGAACCGGAATCCCCTCTCCGCCCACAGGAATCTAACGCTGACGCGGCGGCTGCTCCTGATTGGACGGCAGCTCTGACGTCGTCTGACGCACGCGGGTTTCTTATGAATTAAGTTTTACATTTTCATAAAAGATTCATGATCTGCAGAATAAGTGCATCCACCAGCTCCCATTAATAATTTTGACTGGAAAGTTGTATACATCAATAATGACAAGATAATCATTGACCGTTGATGATGTTTTTACAACACCACATCTGCAGTTCACACATTTATTGAACAAGAAAATATATACAAACAAACAAATTAACAAAATCTACACACATACAGTACAACATTGGAGTATATGAAGGCTTCAGAAAGTAACCTATTTAAGCAATTTGAACAACTTTAATGAAACACGACAAATACAAACTAGGGCTGCACGATTCTGGTCCAAATGAGAATCACATTTTTTTCTCAAAATTGAGATCACAATTTACTCCCACAATTCTTAGGGACACAAATTTTTAAAGAAAAAAAAAGCATTGTATTCACACACAAAAAAACCTAGACACTGTATCTGGTAATTACGAGTTACCGTCTAGTAATTACAAGAAAATATGTCATATTTTCGAGATCAGAATCTCCTAATTAGGAGTAATTATGAGCTATTTTCTCATAGTTATGAGACCAGGATCTCGCAATAATGAGATCTTTTCTTGTAATTACAAGATAGTAACTCATAATTACGAGATACGGTGTCTGTTTTTTTTCTTGTGTGAATGCAAAGCGCTTCCATAAATTGCTCATTGCTGATTAAACCTTGCCATTGAAAACAGGATCAAAGGAAAAATATGACTAAAGTCTTTCAACCCTCTTGAATATTAATACAAGTTTACATGAAATTGACAGGGCTTTGATAAAAAAATAATAAAAAAGTCAAAATGTATTTCACCTACATTTAAATACTTTCATACGTTAAATGTAGGTGTTCTCAGACATTTAAAAAATGACCCATGGTTAGTCTGTACATACAAAACAGTTCTTAAAAAAAATACTTATGTGAAGCCTAACTGGGCACATTTTTATAAAGCACTAAAGTAAATCACTAGCCTCGCTGCTTTCCCAGCAGAGTTATTCTTCATATCAGCTTACATAAATATACATAATGATAGCACTGTACACGCAGACTCAAATTGGCAGATAAGTGGTGCTGGAGATGCCTAATGACTGCCTTACCAAAAGGTTTCCAGGCGGATCTTGAAGTTATTCTCTTGGTGCCTCACTGCGATGCCATAGCGGAGCAGCATCTCTACGTACGGTGGCCAGAACGTGTTGTCCATCGTCACGTAGGGGTCGTGTGGTGCGTTCAGGACCTTGTTCATGAGCTGCTGTGGGGACAGAGGGAGACTGCGGGTAAGTAATGTTGCAGGGTGATAGTGAAGTACGCATGCAGGCATTTACACAGATAGTTTAATAGAATTTTATTTTTTATTTCTGTCTCTATTTGGAAATACACACTGGAAGGAGATGCTGGGAGAGAGATGCCCTGACACTTAAAGAGCCACTCCGGTGAAAATCAAGTTTTTAAACCATGTTAACATGTCTATATGGTGTTTTTTTTACTTGCTAGTCAACACAATGGCTGAGAGTTTCTGCCTTCAAACTGCAGCGTACCAACAAACAGTCTCAAAAACCTGGATTCAGACAGACAGGTTTTATGACATCATATGTTCCAAGGAACCAATCAAGTCACTTGCCCCACAATATGAAAATATCATGTCACGATTATCCTGGCCAAAATAATTGCGATTCACGATATTATCCTGATAATTGATGAAATATTCTTAAAACTCTTAAAACACCACTGAAACACTGGAATCACTTTACATTTTGCTTTGTTTGGGACTTTTTTTCTCAAAACATTCCGACATTTTTTCTCATAAAATTGTGACTTTTTCTCTAAACATTACAAATTCTTTCTCAAAACATTACAACTTTTTTAAAGATTATTTTTTATTGCACCACAGATATGACACTGTAGTAAACTGCAGTCAATTTGTGAGGATATTCATGATTATTCCGATAATGGAAATTCATCACAAATCAACTTATTGTGAGTGTTTTTTTCCACGATAAAATCCATTTCACCAGACCCATTTTTGTGGGAAAACCACGAGTATTTTTACATGGAGGAGGAGCACATGTTTTTGTGCACATGGTATGTGCCAAGGCCAACATAATACTATAACAAGTATTTTCAAAAATATTTGAGTTTGAGAATGAAACAATGATAATTGAAGATATGCATCTTATTTAAGTAATAATTAGACATTATTTTGTATCCCACAATAATCTGGCCAAGACAAACTGTAACACGACATTTTAAAATTAGCAGATATGAGTTCTATAAATATAGTAGCAAATCCTGCTAATGAAGGTAATGTTCACAGAAACACACATCGCTGTTGAGTTTCTCAAATGTCATTTTTTCTGCCACAAATTGTTTGTCTTTTCTGTTGTTTGTACTGTAAACACTGGTTCTGTCTTATCAGTTTGTCAGGCATGTGAACTTTGAACTGCACCGACCAGTATGAAAGGTGCTGTACAAATAAAGTTTGATTGATTGATTTTTGGCGCTTTGAACACGGCGAACAAAACCCGTGTCATTCATCTCAACTGTACTGCTGGGCGAAGTCTCAGTGGCTCACAAAACCTCAACAACTAAATGGAAACTACCTGCACATCTGAGGATCTACCGGCTATACATGGTGGAATTTGCTTTTGTTGTTGTGATTTGGGCGAAGTTGGCCTTTAAGCATTCCCTCTTATCCTGACGGGGTGAAAAAATAATGTGTTTTGTTGTTAATAATAATAAAAAAAAAAGAAACATAATCAGTTATTCAGTTTGTTGATAATGTCTCGTCAGAATCCCTCTTTAAAACCAACCCTAACTGATGTATTACTCTGATCTCGCCTCATGGACACTACATGTGACATCACCGTTAAGTCTCCACAACTAAGTGGACACATTACATTAATGCAAATCTTTGGATTATCATTTTCACACATTCTACTTATTCTATACTGCTAACATTTGCACATTCCTTAGTCAGTATGTTGCATGTTACACCCTCTTCATTTTAAACACTGTAAAGCTTTTTTCCTTCCTCATTTTTATGACTGTCACAGTATATTTCGACTGTTAACTATCACAACACTCAGGCAAATTCCAAAGTGAAAACATACCTTGCAATAAACCTGTATAATGACTTCTAATATTGACTGCTTTCAGTTAAAGGGATATTAATTTCACATGAAAGCTGATTATGTAGTCAATGTTATGAGGGGGGGAGGGGCAAGTGCCCTCTAACTGTGGCAAATGTATAAATAACATTTATCTCCAGAGAGGGGAAATTCAGTGTGATGAATAAAATGTATGTCAACACTGAATGAGTATACTTGTGTGTATTATTATGTGTGTGTATCGTTAGTATTTTGGAGAACTAAACCTATGGGGGGGGGTGGTACCTAACAGTTGTGTTTGAAATGGTCTGGAACTGCCAGTGTATGTGGTGCATCAAAACTCACCTCAAGAATTTCATTAAGTGAAATCACATTTTCATCCACCGCCGGGCTAATGCTCTGAAAATGAAAACAAAAGATGGTTATGAGCACAGTGTTGCATGTAAACAATGATCAAACACAGAACGGGCGGCCGCACCTTCTTCTTCTTGTTTGTCCCGGATTCATTCTGAGGGAGAGGGACGTGTCTCTCCAGTATGTCCCCCAGACACTCCATCAACATCTCCTGGTACTCCTTCATCTTCTGGATTTTCACCTTGGTGTCCTGCAATACACTGGAACGCACACACACTTTAGTTCATACGTACCTTTTTCAAAGTAAAACTAGAGTATATTCACATTCGGTCATTTTTGCAGAACTGCATTATTTCCCCTCTTTCCACACTGCCATACAAAGGTAAGAGTGTAGAGCTTTGTTGTTGATTACAGTCAGAAATATACTGTATGGTAATTATGATCAAGACATAATCTAGTGCTATATCATGAAGCTATCCCCTTAATAGAATTAATAAATAAATAAATCAATGTGTCTGTTTTTTTTAAAAAAAGCATTTGATTGTCTTTTGATGGTACATTACCACCTCACATCATTAGCACCATTAATTGTATTGAATTAAAACAAAATGTTCCTGTCTGTATAATGTATGTTTGTGTGTGGAATGCTTCAGTGTATGACACAGAACACACAGAGGTAAAACACTGTAACTTAAGCACAGGAAAACAGTAACTTCATGCACGAGTAAACAAAACATTCTAACAAAGCCATAAAACCTTAAGTAAAGTTAGAGAATTTGGCCTTATTGTTTTTGTTTTTTTTTGTAGTCAAGGCAAACACAACCCACTAACAGCATCATAATACAAAACAGGAGACATAAGATATTTGTGCACATAATAGAGCAGGTCTTTATTTTGGTCCAAAAAAATGACAAAAAGTCATTTTTGACCAAAATGAAGTTAAGGTCTTTTGCCTTTGCACAGCAG
>JAOVVB010241660.1:0-21923 GCA_028570985.1 Heterobranchus longifilis | reverse complement strand
CACACACACACACACACACACACACACACACACACACACACACACACACACACACACACACACACACACACATGACTGCAACAACAGAGATTTATTTGTTAGTTTTCTTTCTTTGAGTTTTCAGTCTTTTTGTGCTCAGCCTTGGTGACTATGACAACTACTCAGGTATATCGTTAATCTGTGGTTGGATGTGGGAAGTCGAAAGTGGAAATTGCATCTTACAGACCTTGATGGATTCATGCTACTCACTCAGAGGTTAGAAAAACATCTGCGAAACACAAAGGACTTTCAAGAACCAGAAACTTTTAAATTGTGTGGGTTAAACCCGGGGGCGGAGCCAGACGTTGTAGACATTTCAGATAATAGAAGATCGTAAAATCTGTACATCATTTGGGAAAACATGATAGTTGCCAAATCATCCTGTAGAGCCTTCATCCTATTTCATGCCTAATTGTTTCTTCATTATTCTGAAACTATAACAACAAATGTTGAGGTCTGAGAATGACTTAATTTTCACTCTTGCCACCAAAACAATCAAGAAAGCCAAATTTGTCAGATTTATTCTATTCTATTTTTAAATTGCATAGCTAGGGTAGGAATTTGGCGTAAACAGCAGTAGTAATCTTGAAACCTATTTGCTGGAATAGAGTTCAAAGAATTAATGTTTAGCTGACAAATCTGCTACATTCATTCATTCATTAATTTTTATTATTTCTGTGTCATGACAACATTTGGCCCATCCCTCATGGGATTACAAGACACCATTTACAAACATACATCTTCCAGTCTTACATATACAAATCATGTGAAGTAGGGAGAGAAAGAAAAACAAAAAAACAAAAATAAGAACAAAAAAAAGAAGAATTGTTCACATAAAAGACTATTACATGTCATCTTGATAAAGAGCTTTTTTCATCTTCTCCCAGGCTTTCTCCAGGTACCTAGCTAATTTAAATGTTTCAGATGTGAACAGCCAACTCAATCTTTGTGCATCATCCATATTTACAAAATCAATATCTATTTTTATCATACTAAATAAAGCATCGCGCAGTTCAAAATAAAACGGACAGAAAACAAAGTGAAACTCATTTTCTATATCATTAAATGTTAAATGTTTACATTTTTTTTAGATTAATAGTTTTATTAAACATTTTCAAACATTGAACGCAACAAAAATTCAGACAAGAAAATCTCACTTTTTCAAACTATTTTCATAAATATTGCAGTACTGGGAACAGGGCTGGGAATTAGCACCAGCCACCGGCCAAATGCAGGTAAAATATACCTAGATTTGCTTCACTCACCAGCCCAAAGACAATGATAATCTATTGAGTTGCTGCTAGGAATTTGAATCCACCAGCCACAGTGACAGGTGGACAAAAAAGTTAATTTCCAACCCTGACTGGGAACCAGAGTCATCTGCATGAGCTGGAAGCTCAATTTCTTCATTTATTAGCTTTCCACCAAAGAAAGATGCTGAGTGTCCACATTTGAAGGCTTGGAGGCAGGACAACCTGAATTTGTGGTCAATTTCAGGTTTTCTTTAAGGTTTTTTTTTAATAGCACATCAAAGTATGCTATTTGCATTACTCGGGAAAACAAGATATCACTTAAATAGCAGAAAAGGAAAAAGATGAACGTCTCAAGGCAAAACAGGATGATAAATAAAAGATTGTGCTGGAGGGGAAAATGTTTGAGTGTGTGGTTTTCACTCAGCTGTCAGCTCTGAAAAGTAATTTGTGGTGAAGCAAAAATAAAGTTGTTTTGACTGGATTTTAAACATTTTGCCAGTGTGTGGCATTGGGTGTTTTGTATTACAAACATTTTTTTGTTTTCCCCAAGCAATCCCATATGAGCTGGTGTGTGTATGGTGTCTGTTATGACACAACTCGCTAGGGTAGCAACATAAAACCAGGTGGAATTGGTAAAAAATATTTGACTGAACCTAGATTATTACCAACACAAACAAAGAGGCGAAATACAAAGGAATATTGGCCCTTGGGTGCTGTTCAAATCAAATAAATTTAACCAAAAGAGGACTATTAAAAATAAGAGCTACTACCTAAAAGTAAACAAAAATGGAACTAAAACCTCACTACTTGAGCTTACTCGATGAAAACAGTTGAAACAACACCCCTGCTCCTCATGTTGCTAGACAAGCAAATGCTTAGTGTGTGTACAATCAGTAATCAATAATCATCATTATATAACCTATACCTGGCCCGGTCTCCAGATAGTTAATACGTGCCTCAATATTAATTCAGAAAATCCTCAATGACAAGTAACATCTATCAGTCTGAACACAACAACCAGAGACACGGTGGCAAGCTGTTCACGTGAAATCCCATCTGCCCTGACAAACAAACCGGCGTGCAGTTGGTCCCCCGAGTTGCATCTCGATTGGAGAGCTGGGTGCTGCACAGAGGGGGGGGCGGGGGGCGGGGGCGGCTGCTGCCGTAACGGTGTCTCTCACGTTGTGTCTTTGAAACACTTATTGATCAACCACATGTGCCACCAGTCTGCTTTGTGTCCAAGTGGTGACACGTTTCTATTTAAAGAATCCTTTTATCTCTAAAGGGCATAATGTGGTCGTCTTAACAGAGAGAGTGGGAGTACAATTTTCCTGAAACTCTTCATTCAGCGAGCCTCACAGCAAACACAGAACATCAGTTATGATTAAAGACAGTGGAACAAACGTGATATCCATAAATAGCAATATTAGCTGCGTGTGGGAGGGCTGTACATTTAACATCCTCTAACTTGCGAAGTGGGAGACGTGTTTTCAGCGAGTTTACTTTGGTTGTCAAAAGAGAAGGAAGAAGTCGAGGAGACTGTCAGCACGTTGGGTTCAGTGTTAGCCAGCTACACTGAATAGAAAAGTAGTTGCTCAATATAAATATGAAATAAAACGTTTGGGAGGTTTGTATTTTGTTTTTTTATTAGACCTATGGAGTGTAGACATTTCTGTCTATTTTGTACTCAACAGTGTTTTTTACAGGATAAGCTAAATAGCTATTAGATATTGCAAAATATCTGTCAATAATATATCACAATATCTTTGCTAAGGGAAGACATATACATGTGATATACTATGTGACAGTGTTACAAGCAGTCAGTAGACAAATGGCTTTAAAAGGGGGACTCTATTTTCACACCATCTGTCCTTGGAGGATGAGAAATAAAACTGCACAATGGAAACCTATTGTAATTAATAAGGTTCCTAAGAAACATTGTTTTTGTTGGTGGAGAGGTGTTCCATGTTTAGTTTCCCCTCTAGAGGTCTCGACATGCTGGGACTTGTGTCTCTCCTACAACCCCGACCTCTATTTTCCACCTCCGGTAGAAGTGGCACTGCTGATGTGTGAATTGCTTTGCTAAAGTGAGAAAGATGTTACCTGGAAGTGAGGTAGAAGCTAAACTGTCACACAAGCCTAAAATTACACAGCAGATGGATGTCAGAAATGTTGATTTATTGCAATAGTTTTTAGGTTTTATCTTTATTTACTTCTTGGCAACCATCTGTTTTCAAACACTTGGTTTTGTGATAAAACTTTAAAATTATTTCTACCAGTTTAAACACATGGTGTACTGCATTTTTTAAAGTCTAGCTTTAGTAGATGTCCTTGTTATAATCAGACCTCCCACCCTGTTTCTCCAGAGCGGATAGCATAGAGCTAACAACTCTTCCCCGTGGATTTACTGGTATAAAATAACAGGCCAGTGTGGAACATGAGTGGGATGATGGAGTGGATCGCGCTGAAGCTAAATTTGCATATACTGACTTCCTCTCACTAGTGGAGAGAGTGAATATTCCTTAGTGATTGAGTGACACATGTTGAAATACACACGCAACAGTTTCAAATATGCGTCCCTTGAATCCGCAATGAAACCTAATAACATTACTATCAGACGGAAATCATACTTTGATTCAAAGTTTCCAGAAACAAGGCAAAAAAAGCTGTGATTAATATGAATTCTATCATTTTGAGTGAATGTTTTTGTAAATGTGTCAACCTGTAACCATATTAGTTTGTTTTAATGTGTAGTCTTAAACAGGCTTTATTGATTGACAGGTGTCTTAGCATATAACTTATAGCTAGTTATTCTGTCACTAACGTAACTGTCGCAGATCTGTTTACTGTTTCGTGGTTAATGACGGCAGATATAAATAACTGAAAAATCTATTTTAAAATGAAAGGGGGGGATTTAAAAATACAAAAATTTAAACTATTGATTTTTATTTAATGATAAACTCATGATCTGAAGCTTATTTGTGTTTTGTTTTCTCTTTACATTCCTAGAGCATTTAACTAGTGCTTGTGACTAGAGGACCCTGTTTACTGCAAACAGCAGTAGACATTTTATTCTTGCAGCAGGAAATGCATCAACTTTTTCATAAATAATGAGGGTGAAAATAAGGGCTGCATGATTCTGGCCAAAATGAGAATCACAATTTTTTTCCACTCAAAATTGAGATCAAAATGTTTTCCCACAATTCTCAGGGACACCAATTTCTAAAGAAAAATGTTTATTGCAGTCCATATTGTCTTCATGCAGACAGTACAAGCAATATGATCATCACGATCTTATTTCAATTAGCCTAATCGTGCCGTCCTGATTCAGTCGGTCTTCAGTGTTTTCCTGAAAGTTTGTGGAAGACTCAGGTGCACGTATCTGATGGGGGTTTGGGGGTGTTCCCCCAAGAACATTTTACATTTTCCAATTAAAATTATGCAATTTCACATCAGTTTGGTCCATTATTATTATTATGAGCACTCATTCTAAATATGCAACTCCCCAATGCAATATGGCAGAAACGTTGTCCTTCAGAAATGAGATTGTGTTACATGCCTGAATCAAGATCACAATCTTTTAACGATTAATCGTGCAGCCCTATTTTCCAAGACCTTTTAAATGACTAGAGTACTGAAAAAAATGCAGACATTGTTTTAAATATGTTAATTATTACTATTATTTATGCATATAGCATGGACGCAGGAAGCTGGGGTGCTGAGGGGGTCACAGCAGAGATAGAGATGTTCTTTGATCATGGAGCCCAATATTACTGTACAATTCTCTGGTTTATCAGTGAAGTGTATGAACTACACTGCAGACTGGAGTCTCTACTAACGGCGACAAACCGAGTGACGGCTGACTCACATGAATCGGGTCTAGTGTGGGTTGAATGCGCATCGGCAGGTCTGCGTTATATAAGCTACGTCTGATGTATGAAATGGCTGCATCCTCACTGCGCTGCATTTTATAAACAAATTCGCATCCAGGCGCCGTCTCACCGTTGCACACAGACTACAACTACCAAGTAGAATAGAGATCTGCGATCGGTACACCTCACAAAAACAAGCGGCTCTGTCTCACACGCAGCGCGAAGCTGTATGGCACGGTGGCTGCTGCTAATTTCATTCATTGCAGACCAATTTTTGCATTGCACTGTACAGCCCTGCTCACAGTACAACTTTGAATCATGGGGTCAGTAATGCAGTGCGTCTTTGAGCCCATGTGTCATTGTAGTAAAGAAATCTTTCCCCTAAGACGCAGTATGCATGCGTTAATTTAGAAATTCTGCTACAATAAGCAAAACCCTATTGGGATTTTTTTAATTTCTATTTTAGTTTCCTAATCTAATGGTTGAGTCATTATTCAGGAATTTCCCATAATTCAAGAAACATGTCATCAATGTGCAAACAGCGAAATGAGCTAGAATTTATGTCTGTGTTAAACCAATAATTGTAGTTACCACCAGAGATGACTACATACTATTTCTGATTGGCAACAGTTTAGTTGAGGTCCAGGTCACAACCAGTATGTAGACTAAACACAGCACAGTAGTGGCAGGGGAAATGTGTAAACAGTAATGACAATCAGCTTTTGGCTCTGTTAAAAATGAACGGTGGAATATGAAACTATTGCTTAGTTTTTTCTGCTCATTATGTTGCACAGAAATGGAAACAAACAATTTGCAATAAAAGAAAATAAAGGGGAGTCACCTCCTTTTAAAAATTCAGTGTATAGTTAACAGTCAACAGCCTTATTTATTACATAACCCAGAGGAAGAAAAGTGATTTTGTATTCCAGTTTAAAAAATGCAATGTAGAATCACAAGACGTTTCCACTTCTACATTGATGTTGTCCTTAAAAAGATGTAAGCTGAGCACATAGCCAGGCCGTCTAACATAAAGACGCTTTTTATATGAAGAGGCATTAGTCTCAGGCATCATGATATTTATACAACATAAGCCTGAGAGATTATTTACAGCCATGCTCTGATGTGTAAATCAAAAGAACATCTGAAAGTTAGGAATACACATACTGAAAAGAACACATGCAATTCATGTATGAATTAATAGAATATATATTTTAAGTATTTAATCCACTGCATTGTCCTTTTGTTTTTGACCTAGATATCATGATCTAGCTATAGTTCTAAGTGAAGTAAAGTCAAAATATTACATGATAGTATGTCATTTATAACATTTTCTTACAGCAACAGCTGGTTGCTCCATCTGTTCCAGCTTTTCTGGCAAAGAAACGGATGTGAACACAAGAGCAACACCATGCGCTGAAAGACTGACCGCAGCTGTGCAAACTGCAGATATGTGACCATCGGTGCCGAGATGGATGATGTTAGGAAACTGTCCCGCAGTTCTTTCACTACAACCGCAAACTTTTGCCCGTCATGTTTTAACTTCAACATCTTCCCCACAACTTTCTATACCCAGGTGACTTACCCCCAACGACTGCTCCAGAGCAGTGTGTCGGTCCTCCTTCTCCACTGTGCGCCTGCAGTCAGAGCACACCCACAGAGGCAGCTGGAGGGCGCTGGGTGTCTTGTTGGGCTGTGCCGTACCATTCTGACCCAAGATCCCTGCCTCTGAAGGCACGGCACTGTCTTTGCGCTCACATCGGCATAAGAGACATCGATCGCCGGCCGTGTAGGGAGCCCGCTGGTTCAAGCCGAATGTGAATGGGGTCTGTGGTGAGT
This sequence comes from Heterobranchus longifilis, assembly GCA_028570985.1. Lineage (NCBI taxonomy): Eukaryota > Metazoa > Chordata > Actinopteri > Siluriformes > Clariidae > Heterobranchus > Heterobranchus longifilis. The sequence goes on along the minus strand of JAOVVB010241660.1, from coordinate 14,923 downwards.
ATGTTAGTAGGAGGGAGTAGAGAGAGAAAAATATACCATAAGGTACGCAGCCATAGCATTTGCATAAAACAGTATTTTAAATGTTTTACTGTGATTTAATTTTCAAAAAAACATAACAGGCTATTCTGACAGAAAAACAGAATATTTGTAAATGTACTGAATGTTACTTGCTAAACGTGATAAACATCGAATCACATCAATCAATATGGACTGTCAAATTTTCTCTACAAACAGTCTTTCTCTAAAAATAATGTGCAAGTTGGAAAAATTGGCTCCAAGATTGTCTGCTGTACAGTAGGCTATATCTGCTATATCAAGCCATTGCACTCTGCACTCTGGCTACACCAGCTGTCTAAACCACCCCTTTGCACTCCATTAAAACACTGGAACCTTTTCTTAAAGGGATAGTTCTGATTTTTTTTAAGTGGGGTTGTATGAGGTACTTATCCATAGTCAGTGTATTACAGTAGATGGCGGTAGGCACGCCCCCAGTTTGGAGAAGCAGACAGGAGTCCAGACACAGAAGCTAAGCAATGTACTGCTGTGGATGAGGTCTGCAGAAAAAAATTACCTGAAGAAAGACCCACCTAAAAAAATCTATATCAGTTTAAGTGTACACCATATTTAGAATATTTTCATTGCTTTTCCTTGCCATGAAAATGCCCTGCTTAAGTTTACATGAGGGTGATTGAAGACATTGTCTATGCTCTCGTCAAAGCCACCAGACTCCACTGACAAAAATAGTAATTTTTACCTTGCAGAACACGGGAGTTGCTGGTCTGAAATATTCTAAATATAGCATACACTTAAACTGAAATTTATTTTGTAGGTGGGCCTTTCTTTGGGTGACTAAAATATGTTTAGCTGCTGACCCCGTTCACAGCAGTACATCGCTTAGCTTCCGTGTCAGGACTGTCTGCTTCTCCAAACTGGGGGCGTGCCGACCGCCATCTACTGTAGGTAATACGCTGACTGTGGATAAGTACCTCAAATACAACCCCACTTCAAAAGATCTGAACTATCCCTTTAATATGCAGCCGTGTCAGTGAGTGAACCACAGAGTGGCACAAACACATAATTAGCAGCCAGAAGTTTCAATTAATGACATCCACATTGGCAGTGTTTATCAGAGGGCAAAATGGCTTTTGGAATGTTAAAAAGAAGGTTGCTTGCTTTGCATCTATTTCAGCAACATTTTATCGTTGTACCAGTAGTTCCACGGAGATTCTGAATCTGCGGATTACTCAACTTCATCCACTCCTCCAGCACTGGGATTTTCTGACTACACTAAATAGCAGAGCAGTAAAGGAATATGTCCCCCTGTATATTTTGGTATATTGCAAAGGTCAGACGGGGCGTAACCACTGAAATAGTTCATAGTTTGATTCATACAATATGATACAACAAAAGAGCAGTACCCAACAATGTTCCTTACATTTGTACTTTCAATTTATTACAACAATCAATTTTGTAGTAGTATTATATTTGTCAGAGACTTTTTTGTCAAAAACAACCAGGTGTGATGACAAAAACACAAGCTAGCACAGGTCAACAGCCAGTTGACATATTGTGAACAAGCATGGGGTGGATTATTTGATTCACTGTGTGCTGTAAAATGTCTTGTTCCGATCAATACACAGAAAACACACTGTTATGGCTCAATTAATTACTTACTATGGCGCATGTAAGCAGGGCAACATATTTGAATGTTCAGTGAGGCACATGTTAATACTTTTGTAAGAACTGTGGATCAGACTTATTTAATTTAGAAAGAACATTCTGGCTCTCTGGGTTCTGCAGAGATTGCTGATGCAGGAAGTCCGATTTTTTTTTAAACCCACTATGTTTGTAGATTTCACTGCCCAAGATCTTTGCAACAGGACAATATAAAGTTGGGTTTAGGACACATTTTCTGTTCAAGAAAATGTTTTGATGACAGCCACTTTAAATATGGCTAAATGCTAACAGACAGCTGCATTTGAGTCATCAGCACCATAACACTGTAATGCTGTTTAAAAACAAAAGGGCAGCAGAGACTGAAATTACTGTTGTAATTGATCACTCAGGAAGGGCAGTCACAAAACCAGACTGGCTCCAGTCATGTTCCAGATGTGTAGTCTGAATACAGATGTTGGAACATCTTGATGTCATGCTGTTGCAAAGCACATAACGGAGTTTGGAGCCCATCAGAATTGAATATGCTTGATATTTGTGACAGTTGTGTTACTCTGGACACTGAATGTGTCAAATTGTATGAGTAAATGCAATAAATTAAAGACTACAGTAAGCCATCCTGTAGTGTGCTTCCCCTTCTAGTGTGCCTAAAGTTCTAGCATGAAGGTGTAAATTATGTTTGGCAAATGGTACATGGTTTCAGAAGAAAAAACCTTGAGGCTTTAGATGAACTTCTGAAACACCTGATGTAAATTTACCTGAAGGACCCCGGAGAAGTCAGCATTCACTGGTCCTTCCGTAAACTGTGGTGTAACACTGTTGTTTACTTTGACCTGAGGAATACAAACAACTCAGTGTTTACATAGAACTGACTACTTACACGCTTGATTAATTAGAGTTAATGTTCAGGTAACGTATATTAAGACAGTCTATAAGAGTGAATCGTCTGTTGACAAAATTGATAATTTTGTTTAGGACATATGGCTGATTGACTTGGTGACTGGACCAATTAGACCATCACATTTAAAAACCTTACATGGTGAAGTAGAGATCTATATTCCAAGCTATGTGTCTGTGGTGCATATTCAAAGCAGAAAATTGTTAAGCAATACAAATAGATAGATAAAAAATTTAAGGTGATTAAAAAGTAATTAGAAGGTAAAAACAGTAAGGCCTGTCCAGGAAAGGCAGGTAGACTACTATATAAACATAATGTGTTAGACATTTTCCCACTTGCACCTAGTAGCATCTAGTTTAGGTTTTGTTTACTCTTTTGGCTATTTGCATAAAACTGATTGACTAATTAACATTCATAACAGATCATTTGACCCCAAGAATTGCATACAACTCAATCGTGGACAGGCAGCTGTGTTAAAACTACAGGAAATGAATGCCTTATTAGAAAAACTAGTGTATATATATTTAAGTAGAAAAACAACTGTGACAACAACTTAACCCAAATGTTGTACCATGCAGCACTTCTGTGTGTATTATTTTGTTCTGATGACAAGAGAAAGTAATTATGACACGATGTGCAAGATTCGTCTGGATGGAGAGGTCACAACATCCAAGGCAGGAGATTATTTACATGTTAGGAGGCTGGCTGTTCATGCATGCATCATAAACGTATACACATTTGCTAAATGGAGGGCTTTGTTTACCTTTACAGTTCCAACGACACATTGATATATACAGAAAAACAGAGAAGACACGTTTGTCTTCCATGCATAAGGGCTATACAGTTACTAACTACATGAAATCAACTAACTTTTGAACCAACATCTATGAGTTGAACTATTAAACATGGGTCAGTTACAAAGAAACTAGCTAACATCTTACGGTGTCAATGTAAGTTATTGTTTTAGTGCTAACTCGTGTGCTGCGAATGGTGTATAACTAAGCTACATTAGATAACTGAAGTTAGTTAGTTGGTTTAAATTATTATCTGGAAAATATAACCAAGTTAAACGTTTAATAAGCAAGAAAAGTGGACGTTCAGCTTGTAAAAACACATCGAGGCCCGATGGGGCTGAAGTTGTTAGAAACGTTACTCTTTACTGTTAGCATAAGCTAGCATTAATGTTTATCTGTGTTATAGCAGCCTATGGTCCAACCGTGTTGAAGCTAATAGTGCTCCCGAATAATCTAGGTTTGAGCGATGTAATCTCCACCTACCTGGACTGTATTAGCTCAAAAATAATGCTTCGTGGTGTCTAAGTTGTTGTCGATTCAGCTACGATCCCCTAACTTGAGCTAACGATGGTAGTCACAGCGTTTGGTCAGGGCACAAGTAGCCTAATGTTTACGGCAGTTTATTACAACGTAACAAGGTCAGTTTAACTACACCGCTATACCACTTGCTAGCTGGCACAGTATTCCACAAAGCATAACAACCAGCATTAGCGGCAATTAAGCCAGTTAATTTCTAGCTACGCATAGGTTAGTTAGCTAGCTGCCCTCCTCGCATCAGTGTCGGGCCCGAATCAGATTTGTGTCGTTGATAACGCTGCTAGCTAGTCGCCCCGTTTTGACATCCACCGGTTAACATTGCTTGACACTCTTACCTCTCCGTTTATGCCCGTGATGGACCCAAGATTCCCGTTGCCTGTGCTGCCAGGTGTTAAAAAGCTGACGACAGAGGCAGGTGTTGCTGTTCCCGCACAGCCAAGGGCCGAGGCAACCCCGGCCTTGCCACCGCTGGTATTGCAGACAGCACTGCAACTACTGCCACCGCCCCGCTTGTTCTTCCTGCGTTTAGCCCCTCGTTTAGCATCGGTTGGACTCATTTTTTTCCACAGAAGAAGCGAGACAACTTGCCGTCCAGACTTGGCAGGGTCTCAAGTGGAATGCCTTGCGCAATCACTCGGGTATAAATCCGGGATAGCGATTTAGAGACTCCCAAAACGACAGACACTCAGTTCCATCTAAGTGCAAGCCGACTTCATAGATTCCAATATGGCCTCTAGCTGGACTGCCTCAACCAGGCTTCAGCTTGCGTTGCAACGCAACTGTGCGTCCCCATCCCGGGCTTATGGGAAATTGAGTTTGTTGTGTAATGTCACGTTGTAGCAAGCTATAGTGAGAAAGCTGTAGTTGTAGCTGAGATAAACATTTACAGCGAAGCCTTAACCAGCATATTAGTCAGCTTATCGTCGTGTTTTAACTCGTCTAAATATATTTACTCGGTTATTTAAAAAATAAATAAATGAACTTATTTTAGATCTTGGACACAAACTGCAAACATCATATTTTAACAGCAGGGGGAGAGCGCATGCAGCAAATGTGGTCTGCTGCTGATGACAGCCGAGGGCCCGCACAGTGGATCAGTCTTTCCGGGGTTCAAACAGCAAGTCTAGTGTGCTTAAGGAGAGTCGAGGACCGTCGATGATAAATTTGTAGTATATCTATGCAACGGATGCATTAACAGTAGGCACACTGCCTTTCAAAAAGACATCCAGTGCGGCACGGCACCAAGGATTTCAGTGAACGGCTACAACGGCTAACAGTTCGCAGCTAAATAGTTAGCCACGACCGCAGACAGGTACTGTAACATTAACTAAAGTTTGCAGCATCGCCATTCCCTTATGGCGTTGAGTTGCATATCTGGCGAAATAGTAAGATAGCGTTAACCATTTAAAGTGCTTTTATTGAAGTTTTCATGGGTTCGTTATCTGCTGTTCAGCTAGCATAGGTGGTTAACGTTAGCAAACAACACGTCAACGGCTCTAATACATTCACGTTATCTCAAATTAGTGGACAGCTTTAAGCTAACTGACCGGGAGGTAAAACTACGGAAAGGTTTGATGAATGCTTGCTACCCAAATAGCCTTAACACGATACAACGTAATAATAGCATTTCATTAAGTTATATGATGTGTCGTTATTAGCATAAGTATTTTTTAACACTTTTGGACGCTCTCGCTAGTCACGTGACTGTGCTGCAACAGGTAATTGTCTAACCTTGCTAAACGTGAGAGCCAGTTCCGGTGTGTGATGTTACAGAGAGAAACAGGGCAAACGGTGTGACAACAGCTGTGATGTTTGACTGTCAACTGTACTACAAATGATATAGCATCCACGTCGTTTTCAAAGTAGCTAAAACAGGGTTGGAAATTTGCACCAGCCAAATGCTGGTAAAATATGTCCATATACAGGTGAACAAAAACATCATTTTGCACCCCGTTTATGTGTAGAGAGTGTCAGTATTGTCCTTAAGAGTTTAAATATTTACCATATTAAATAAAATAGCCTATAGCTTGAATAAGGTAGATCTTGTTTTATTATTTTTCAGATGTAGGCTAAGTTTCACACTGCCAGTTAAAACGAGAAACTAGCTATTAAAAAGTGTGGTTGGTAGATTTTGGAATCCACCAGCCACATTGGCAGGTGTACAAAAAAGTTAATTTCCAACCCCGATTAAAGTACCAAACCTAAGTCATGATATAAATGGGTCATATTTTCCTGCAGGGATCTGAAAACCTGGAAATGCACACCTTAACGTTGCCAGCACGAGGCTATTAGCTCACATTTGTTCATCTGCATCCAAGGGTTGCTTTCGTGTTTCAAGTGGCTGCTGATATTTACTTGTTTTTACATGTCTTACTGATGAAAGCTTGAGTTCACCAGATGCAGCTTACAGAACGCATAACAATTCAAGTGTATTTGTAAAGCACAAACTCGTACAAAAGCAAGTCAAGGATTTGCAAAGTGATAAAACCAATTAGTGTAGCTGGAAATGGTCTTTATCTTTGCTTGATTTGTAGGACATGAGCCACAATTATCCATTTGTTAGTATTGATGTTTTATGTGTGTGTGCTTGGGTGTATGTGCTGGATTTGTACATGTTTCATAGGCATACATCATGCATATAGATGTCCATCTTGGGAACAATTAAGTCTGTCTATCCTACATACTTTAATTCACAATAATGTATTCGTATTTTTTCTAGTGTTGTACAAAATGAGCAAGGAGACATGTCATTTCCAGCTACCGACTTAAAGAATAGTGGTGGGGAAAAGTGCCAGAATATTCTTTTTCATCCAGATGCTTAGAAAAGTCTTTGAGGTTTCTGGAAATACCTTCTAAACAACAGCAAGTGCTGTTAAACAACGTTCTGAGTTTTTAAAATTGTGTCAAAGATTTATCTTTCGGAAAAAAATGCGTGCATAACTCTGTGGCTTGAATGTAATGATAATGCATTCCCAAACAGGCACAACCTGGGGGTAGGTTTGTATTGCACTCCTTTAATGTACTGTATTAGTGCACTAAGCTGTCAGCTGGATTTGTAGGACCTATTTATACCTTTCTATTTGTCTGTTTTCAGGTATGTCTGAAGTTAGTCTTGAGGCTGAAACGGGGAAGACCTCAGCCGAGGACTCTCAGATGGATTGTGAGGGAGCTGACAAAGCAGAAGAGAGTTTGAGTGAGGATGTAAAAGAGGAGGAGAGTGTAGACAACAGTAGGGGAAGAGATGACAGCGATGATGTGCTGTACGACATTGATATTGACAGCGCTGAAGAAAACGAAAATGATGACGAGGCTCTTCAGGAGGAGGATGAGGTCATTCAGAGAGAGAGTGTGGTCACATGCAGTGATGCTGCACACATGTCTGACAGTGTAGAAAATGGGGAATACGAGACAAATCATCATGAAACACCAGAGGAAAGTGGAGATTCTCACACTGAAACAAAGGTGATATTTACCTTCACTTTTTGGACACTCGATCTCTTCTCGCACTTCCTTACTGTGCTCTTGTTCATGTTGCTGTTTCCATCTTTACTTTCTGTGACGGTGGTGGTCTCTTTCTTATATAATTGATTCATTATTAGGTTGAATTTAGTTGTGAAGCTTTATCTGATATAATCAACAACATGAACCTGAGTTATAGCTGTAAAGAGATTGTGTTTATCACTCCCTGGTAGATGTGTTTCAGATTCTGCTTTGCTGGAGGCTTTAGGAATAGCGGGTGTAGCTGTTGTTGATGGAGCAGTTGGTGGTGGCTTTCTTTCTTGTGCTTGTGTGTCGCTCTGTTAGGTGCCTTATTGGGGATGCTCAAGGCTTCATACATTCCCTCTGTGCTTTGTATTAATGCTGGCTTATCTCAAAGTGATTGCTGAGAAAGATGCATCTTTGCTGTTTATTACCATGCAATGTATTTGTACATTATTATAACATGTAAGTCAGTAAGTATACACCTCTTATGTTTTTTCGCCGCCTTTTGTTGGACACTGACTCCGTGCAAGTGAACGTGTACATGATGTGTGAATTATGTCATTTCCTCACAATGTTTCCTTGTTGTAAGTTGGGTGGGTGAATTCTACATGCTGTCAGTCACATGGCTGGGTAAATGAAATGGATTTGGAGTCCTGACTGCACATTCTTAGGCAGTCCCACATTTCTTGTGTTGCCGGAATGTATGACTCCGCAGGCTGTCTATTCACATTCTGTTTCATGCTCAGTGCCAGTATTGCACATCAGATTGCAAGAATTTAAAATCAAAAATCAATTTTTTTTTGTCATGAACCCTCTTCATTTAATAACCCCAAATGCTGTAGTTTCACGTAGCCAGACCTATATCCACAGCGCTGTGTTCACACTAGGGGAAAGTCTGGATTCAATGCGCTTTCACTCCTGGATAGTGAAAAAAATGGTTTATGTTTGCTTAAACCAATCACAATCGTCCTGAGCGGCTCACATACTAAGCTAGACTAGCACAGTTGTTACCCAGAATTTCAAGGTCTTACTTCAAGACAAAATATCTGTCCCCTCTGCAGCTTAAACCTGGCATTATGCAACATGTTTGTGTCATGGTCTTCTGTAGTTTGAGAGGCAAGCCATGATTCCTTTCTTTTCAGCTGTCGCAGCTAATTGGACAATTAGTTCTTTGTTGTTATCCCTTCCTCACATCATGATAGCTTGTATCCAGGATACTGAACTGTAGGGAATGGCACAAGATGACTTGCTATACCTAATTTGCACCCACTTTACTACTCTCAATCTCAGTACTCCAGTGGACTGATACTATTGGCGAGCTTCGTTGCAGAATGTTTGCAGATGTTGGGTTGCATCATTTTGGCTCTGGGACCACTGATCATCCCCGGATCCTGAATCAGTGCCATTAGGTTTTGCAATATAAGAAGAATCCGGCGCCTTCCCCACTTCCTATCCCGCTACTACCGGCGCCCTTGCTCTGACCACACCCATCTTCCAACTCGGCCTTCATTTTGATCTCAACTACACACAGAATTGTTTCGTGACTGTAACTTGCACAGTTATCAGGCCATGGGCGTAAAGTGGGCGGCCAAGGCCCCTTTCCTAATTCCTACCCCTCTATTTCCGGCGCCCTTGCTCTGACCACACCCATCTTCAAACTCGGCCTCCATTTTGATCTCAACTACACACATATGTTTTGTGACTGCATCTGGCACTGTTGTGACCCTATCTATCTCTCTGAAAAATCAGACAGACTGACATAAACGCCTGCCAAAGTTCTATCCGCTTCTGTGGTAGTTCCCGCTGCAGTAGGTGTCTCCAGGACCACATTTTGCCACAATGACACTCCAGGACCACATTTTGCCACAATGACACACGCACACACCCCCACACCCACACACACAAAGTGAAACCAATGCCAGCATTGTTGTTGTTGGTAAAAACAGTGCTAGTCGGCAAACTTTGTTACAATCGGTCTTAATTTACAACCTTTTTTAAAATGCATGTAATCAGAGACGTGCCTCTACCAGACAACCTGTTTAAACTTGATGTCAGAGAGGATTATCAGGCAGGAATCTCTTATCTGCAGTAGGTTGCGAGACAAGCCTACCAGTGCATGTCTGTGCTGATCTGCCTGCATGCAGGCGTCATATGGCCTTTTAAGTATTTATGTGTTGGTCACATGATACAACACTCAAAGACTTAATGTCACACATGGCAACATGAAATCTTCACTTTGTTTTTTGAATATGTTATATTCTGTATATTGAGTTTGACTTCCAGAGAGCCAAACATCCTCCTAATACACCAACCTCTTTACGAGAACAGTTTTAACCCTTTACAAACACACACGTACAGTATCAGATGACTGTGTGAGCAAATCAAAACACTATCTTGATATATTTGCAATAGATTACCCACCTTTTTAGTATCTTAATTAAGACTTCAGTTAAACTAGTTTTGAAGAAGCTATCAAGTCATTTATACTGTATTGTCTGATTATATTGTGTATTGTATCTTGTTTTTTAGTAATCTATCAATGGAACTGTCTCAGAGGCCACTAAATTACATTATGGTCATATACTACTTTAGTGCATGCGTGCGTCTAGGTGTGTGTGTGTGTGTGTCTTCCTAAATTTGATTGTACTAGCATTCTTTCATTCATAGTCATAGTCTGAACTAGAATTAAATATATCGATGCAGGGAATTGAACCTGGTTGTCAGTAAAGACATCATTTACAAAAAAATTTGAACTGAACATTCTAGCTTTGATATGAAATATGTTATTGATATAAACCCATGATTTAAACTCACTTTTTTAGCTCACACACACACACTACACAGTGAAACCAGTCGGTCAGTTTAGACGAGACCCAGATCTTGTTACCTGGTGATCTGGTAGCTATTTGCATTATTTAGACCCTGGTCAAGGTCCACCTATTGTTGAAGGATCTTATTCAAAGATGCAAATTCAGATTTATTTATTTCTAATACATTTTTATCAGTGTGTGTTACCCCCTTTGCCAGGCGTGTCACTAATCCACACTGTTACACTGTTAGACCTCACAGAGCTCGCATGTAAAGCTTTATAGTGGTTAGGTCAGTGTCTTAGGTCCTAAGTCCACAATGATTAGGCCACAAATTGTACTAAAACTAAACACAGCTGTATCTTCAGCCTGCAACTACAGACAGCCAGTTTTTTATAGGTTGTCTCCACCCTCTTGTACGTAAATGTGCAGCAAAGCAGTCTGTCGCTGTGTTGTTTTAATCCTCAGGCACAATTAAGAGGAGCCATGATTTCTATGTTTTCAGAAAGATTATAACACGTCTTTTCTCGTGATTGTGAAGTATAATTAAAGGTCAAGGAAAAATTTTGTTCCAACGCGTGTTCCTGCCTCACAGGATTTTCCGAGTTAGAAAATGACCAGTTTTAAAACATGAGACACGGTTTAATGTGGTCTGAAATAATTGATGTTACTGTAAAACATAAAGCCTTGTATTTGCTAGGAAACACTGACATGAACATGGCAACGAGAAACCAGATACTTTCTGTCCGGAGCATTGCTATGGAGAACAGCAGATGTTAAAGACAACTGGTTGATTCCTGGTTGTGTGTAGCTGGAGGAGGAGTTATGCAATGCACTAAGCCTTTATGACACGTAATATAAGATACTTTGTTTACAATACTCCACCAAGCGTGAAGATGGTGGCATGCTCTCAGTAACATACTCTGTCCTTCCGTGTTCAGTAAGTAAACAGAAACAGTGTTGTAAAATAGGGTTGAACATTGATGTCAGTTGTTGCCAAAGAACTTCAGATATCCTGGTAAATGCTGTAATGCTGAAACATAACTGACCCATAGCTCACTAAGCTTTCCATCCTGTCCTGGAAATTGATGAAGGAAGTGGTTGAAAGAATACAGGCATATGTTGTTGCTGTTTTCTTCTCTCTGTTCAGTCTTCTTGAACGTTAAAGAAATAACCACTAATGACGCGTTTCCACCAAACACTTTCGGTATTGGTAACCCATAAAAAAACGTACCTACATGTACCTAAACCCTAGATCTGTTTTGTGTTTCCCCCACAGACAGTACTCTTGAATGTAGGTTAAAATGTAGGCGGGGTTACCAATCAATATACTGCAGTGTTTCTAGCTCCGCCTTTTAGTATCAGTGTGCTCGGTACCTCAACAGAGGTAAAACGGGATGAAACTGAGTGGTTCTATTGGTACCATCCACAACTTCTGACGATGGAAATACAAAAATAACCGTTCTAGTGTGTAACAAACTGAAATGAACTGAACCGCTTGGTCGAAACTCTTTCATAAGTACAACGTTTTATTCTTCAGATTTGCAGACAAGCCTAGTACAGATCTGTAAATATGAAGGGTGTGGATTCAAAATGCAGACAAAATCTTTCCACATTTTTTAAAACCTTTTCATTCTATGCTCCTCCTAGTCATTTGGGATGTTTCTGATTGTTTAGTAATCAAAACATGTAAGTCACTTGAGAGTCCCTGATTGGTTATGAATTTAAAAAAGGGATCATGTGCCATTACAGCCTCAACCACGTGGAGGCCCTATTACATACAGAAACTTTGGAATAACATATTTAAGAACAAGGTCATTTCTTATCTCTTTCAGCTGCACTAATTAGACTCTTCCACACTTTGATACATAATTATCACACAGGAACAGGGGTGCTCCTGCCTCCCTTTCATGCTAGTGTTCTTTCACAGTGAGTCCTCTTGTATTTCAGCCCCAAAACAACCCAGACATTGCAATCAATCTCATGGTGGACATGAGACACATACACATTCATGCTCGCAAAGAACATGATAACAGCAATTCCCCTCAGACACTTTATTGTACAAAGACTCTCTGAAGTTCCTCCAGGATGATCTGTCTTCCTCTCTGTATATTTACTTTCTGATCATCTCTGCTTCATATTCTCTCATGATTAAAATGAACACACATATGATAAATAAATATATGTACTGTGATAAAATTAAACGCATCTAAGTTATGAATAACTCAATTTCCTTCAACACATTTATTGCAAACTTTCTGGGATGGGACAGTTTGGATGAAAGCGGTGTAATGTTTTAAATCTATACAGTGTATGTTACAATATGTTTTAGGTATTCTAATCAGGGTTCCCACAGTCATGGAAAAAACCTGGAAATGTCAATTATTTTCAGGCCTGGAAAAGTCATGGATTTAGTAAAATGCTTGAAAGTTTTGGAAAAGTCATGGAATTTTGTTGTGTGTAAGAAAATTAATTGTTACAGTAATCTTCCGTGGATAACCGCCCATGTAACGTAACATAACGCAGAATTTATTTTTTGTAGCTGCTGCTCTAATATGAGTGACATTTAGTTTACTATCACGTACGTTTCTTAATTTTCTCTCTGCGTTCTCTCTCCCTCCATGTATGCCAGCTAGGTGAAATGTTTGAATAGAGTCCAAATCTGTTTTTATTGAATAATGCTGTACATTTAATATTTCTTATAACACGGCTTTGTTGAATACTCCATTCTGATTGGCCAATCACAGCATTCTACACACTGTTATGTCTTTATAGTAGACCGTTGCCATGTAAAACAGACTGTTGCTAAGGACACAGATCTGCAGGACCACGTCCATCAATGCGCAGAAAGAAGTCCAGTAAATTGAATGAATGTTATGTAGTAATGACTTTTCCCTCATGCTTGTAAGCCAGTGCCAGACTGATGAGTGCATCTAAAGCTATTTAGTGTGAAGTATTTGAAATAAATATGAACATAACCGACTGTGAATTGTCATGGAAATTGTATTATAGGTCCTTGAAAAGTTATGAAAAAGTTTTGAAATGTCCATAAAAATGTGTGGGAACCCTGTCTAATTTTAAATAATAGAAAGGGTGTTCATTTCATCATTTTAACCTTTCAAACCTTGTTATCACCAATATTCACCCTGATGTCACACTATCATATCATCACTAAATGATATCAACAGATCAACTGTATTTATCAGTATTGAATCCTGACCTGGGCCAATCATTTTCACCATGTCTGTGTCCACAAGATGGCAGCCCGCAACTATCGTGTCCCGCTAGTGGCTCCTGAGTCGTCTTTTCTCTCTTTGAAGTTGTTTGTGAAAGCTTTAAAGAATAACCTGCTTCATTTCACCCTCCTCATTACAGGAAAGCACAATGACTGAGGAGTCCCATAGAAGCTCAGCCGCTGAGATCCCAGTCACCAGCAACGGAGACCTGGATCAGAGCCCTGAGAGCGTATTCCAGAGGGTAAGGTCTTTGTTTTGAGAACAGCATCTCTCAAAACTGTCTCAGACAATGTGAGTCTACTGGCTTTCCAAACAAAACCTCGACCGGGTCTTCGAAGTCCTTCGGTTGAAAGATTTTAACTACAACGCTATCCCTTGTTATGATGTCTGTCTGTCATTGTTACATCAAGTATAATATATTTCATTAAATTGGCTCAAAATAAAGCATTAATGACAGTTCAAAACTCAATATTCAGTTTACTATCATATATGGCAAAAAAAAAATTAAGATCTTCACATTCGAGAAGCTGGAACCAGCAAATGTTTTGCAAATTGTTGCAGCTCTACAAAATAGTAGATTATTTTCATTATCGATTAATCTGCCGATTATTTCCTTGATTAATCGATTAGTCATTTGATCTATAAAATGTCAGAAAATAGTGAAAAATGTCCATCCCAGGTCTCAAATTCCAAGGTGATGTCTTTAAATGTCTTGTTGTCAGTCCAGAATCCAAAGATATTTAGTTTAATATGATATAAAACAGAGAAAAGCAGGACATTTCCATATTTGTGAGGCTGAGACCAGCATTTTCTGCTATTTTTGCATGAAAAATTACTTTTAACGATAAATCGATAACAAAATAGTTGAGGATTATTTTTCTGTCGATCAACTAATCGATTAGTCGACTAATCATTGCAGCTCTACTGGCTACACGAGACTAGACATAACCCAACTTGTAGGAGCCAAAGTCCTCATAATCAAAATGGTATCTTTTTTGCCCCATTATATAGTTTACTTCTTTGTGTTTTGAGTTTTATAAATACATTATTTAATTGTAAAAATGCAATATGGAGCTTTGCCTGGGGCCCTTTACACACCTGTATAAGGGGACAGGTAATCAGAGCACTGCACTGACCGCACTTATTTTCAGACTCAGTTGATCCGTTTATTTTAAAGAACCCTTTTGTTTGTTTCAAAGTAACCAGCTATCTTTTGCTTTCAAATGAAATCTGGTCTATTTTTTATACTACTCTGTTTCTCCGTCGTCTTTGTTTGGACTACAAGAGCGTATCTCACTGCAAACATCACCTCTGGAGCCCGGAGGCAAGCTGAGTTCAACTCATATCAGGATAATAACTCTTCTGAATCAAGTTCCCTCTCAGACAAACACAACAGTTCATGTTCAGTATGAATGAACAATTTTCTATCAATAATGAAGTCAGTGCTGTTTCAGTTTGTAGTAGGAAGTCAATGTTGGGAATGTTTTCAGCTTG
>JAOVVB010241646.1:0-21926 GCA_028570985.1 Heterobranchus longifilis | reverse complement strand
TGAGGTAGTAAGTGTATGAGTAGTGTTTTTACACTACCCATTCATACCACATTCATACACAGGTGGCAGAGTTTACCATGCAAGGTACCTGCTCATCAGGAGAGATAAAAAATTCACACACACTCATATGCTGATGGCTATGCCTTCGGGAGCAATTTGGGGTTCAGTATTTTGCCCAAGGACACTTCAACATGTAGACTGCAGGGACCGGGGCTCGACCCGGTTAGTGGACGACCGCTCTACGTGTGTGTGTGTGTGTGTTTGTGTGTGTGCGTGTGTGAGAGAGGGAGTGTGTGTGTGTGTCTTAAGTTCCCACCAGGGCTTTAATTAAGTGGCATTAACATAACTAAAAGGCAACAAATCAGCTAATCAGCTGGCTGTGAATTGGATGGGGGCTGAGGAGCTTAACACACACACACACACACACACACACACACACAAGCACACTGGTGATTTAGGGTGGCTCAATAGCGCCATATATGGCATTATTACATATACACATATGCTATGTAGATTGATACACGTAATGCGGAACCAAATTTCACAAGCGTGAGTTCTGCCCAGACACTTTTAGTGTTAGCAACAGGTGCTAATGTTAGCACAGCTATCGGATTGGCGTGGGAGTCAGTCATACTATGGCGAGTGCAAATGAAACGCCGGAGCTGGAAGACCCGCCTGCAAGTTCTCGATCAGCTACAACAGCAACGGAGAGAGATTTGTGTATAAGACGAGGATGGTGCTCAACCGTTGTAGGATCTGTGAATGCCGGAAACACATACGGCATGCTATGAGTGATGTATCACCGGTACGAGGAAAAAACAAACCAGAGCCCAACTTCTTATTCTGATTCTGATTCCGATTCTTATCCCCACTCCT
This sequence comes from Heterobranchus longifilis, assembly GCA_028570985.1. Taxonomy (NCBI): domain Eukaryota; kingdom Metazoa; phylum Chordata; class Actinopteri; order Siluriformes; family Clariidae; genus Heterobranchus; species Heterobranchus longifilis. The sequence goes on along the minus strand of JAOVVB010241646.1, from coordinate 21,050 downwards.
TTCAAGCAGTCTTTAGACGGAGCGATTTAATTGTTTGTTAAATGCACTTTTTGTTTACCCATGAATGTTCAAGTTACATTATTGCCTCTCTCTCTTTCTGTAGTATGCATCTTTTTATTCTGCACTATAATAATCAGCTCGGCAGATATCATGGCTGCTGCCTGGCGTCAGTCGGTCCTGGGATCTCCAAGATGTAACTTGTGTGTGTGTGTGTGTGTGTGTGTGTGTGTTGTCTGCGTTTGTTTAGTTTGCAGACTCTTCTGGACAGCCATGACTCGTCTCTTCCTGACAGCATATGATCCTTAACCCGGCCAAGCCTTTCATTCGTTCAGGGAAAGTGTGTGTATGCATTTGTCTGTGTGTGGGGGCGCTTTGGCCTGTGTGTGTGTGTGTGTGTGTGTGTGTGTGTGTGTGTGTGTGTGTGTGTGTGTGTGTGCGTGCGTGTGTGTGTCCCTGAGTCACATGCTAAGCCCCAAACACCAGCTCAGGGATCCCAGCCAATTAAAAGCTAACGCAGGCCCGGATGCCTTGCCCCTACCAACATCTGGGTATTAAACTAAACGCCTGCGATATATTAGTTATGAAGTCAGCAGCTTGAAGACGGACCACACAGGAGAAATGCACATTTTACTGTATGTCTCTGTGAAAATGATCCAAAAAGCTGGTCTGTAATTTGTCCACTGTGTAAATTGATGAGGTTTGTTTAAGTAGATGGCAAGTAGAATGAAAAAGCAGAACATCATATTCATCCCTACTGTTTTGCACCAACAGATCACAGCAGTTCTGATTTATAGTTAACGGCAGATGACACTAATTTGAGCGCAAGAAGAAAGAATGTGTTGTTGTACAAGTTCTTGCAAATATTTTTTTTTTTGCAAAAACATATAAGGCAGGCATCAAAATGAACGAGCAACTGTAAAAAGGTTTGAGGCTTGAGGAAGGTGCGGTGAGTAAAGAGGAGACAATTAGGAGCAAATATTGTACATGGAAAAAAAATAAGAGGGAGAAGAGGCGAGTTGAGGGAAAGCACAAGCGTGAAAGTGATGATGTAACACCATATAATACAATGACCCTCATCAAGGGTGTACACACAAACACACACAGACGTGCATGTTTAGTCACAGAACTGTGAACGGATGAAGACGTCTCCATGTGTGTTCAGCTGCTCGGACAAATTTAAATACAGTTTACATGGTGAGGAGAGTAAGACTGGTTTGCTGCGTAGATACGTGATTTGTTTATGATGTGCAGTTAAAAGAGACATAGCAGAGTTTCTGATGACTTTCAGCTCGACCGTCCACACACACACTTACTTTATAGCTCACATCTGCTCTGACAGTTAGACTTCAGTTTGTGACAGCTCAGTTTTTGCACATGGTCAGCGCTGGCAGCGAGAGGTGACGATTGAAACATGATGTCTGCAAACTGCAAAGGCCTCCTCATGAGAGATCAAAGTTGGCACTGAATGCTTGGAATGATTTTTAGTTTTGTTTATTTAGTCCCTAATCAGATTTGTCCTATTTAACTTAGAAAAACCTTTAAAACCAGGACTGCACCATTAATTGAAATAAGATAGTGGCGTTCATATTGCTTGTAGTGTCTGCATGAAGACAATATGGACTGCAATAAACATTTTTTTCTTTAAAAATTGGTGTCCCTAAGAATTATGGGAGAAAATTGTGTTCTCAATTTTGAGCAGAATCGTGCAGCCCTAGCTTGCACTCATATTTTGTATAAAAAGTAATTAAGTTTTCCCCTTTTCTAACATCATCACAATGTGTCTCCCTGGTTTCTTGTCTGTGCAGTCAGCACCTGTTGGCGCAGTGGATGTGCAGCAAGGGTGACTACAGAAGTGCTATGACCCATGAGAAAGAGGCCCTCACTGCTTTTACCTCCATGGTCAGTATATCTGCATGTGAGAGCGTGCCAGAGAGAGATTGATTGTGTGTGCGTGTCATCTTACGGTTATTTTCTTCCTCAGCTTGGAGAGGATCACGCTCAGACTCGCTGCAGCAAAGAGTTTCTGTGCACCATCACCAAGCAGGCAGTGAAGGTGGAGCGCTCTCTCAGACAGGCAGGAGCCGACTGCACGGAGCAGTCAGTGGAGGTATGTATGCCCAGGTCTCTGATACCATTAACCCGTTTGAATTTTACAGTAAAAGGAAAGTGTGTTTATTAATCTCCCTGTCCTCCCTGTCCTCAGTGTCTAACGTCCACATCTGACACGGTGCTGGAGCAAATGGTTCTGGTGACGGGGATCAGGAGCATTGCACACAGGTAAATATTCACTGCAATATATATGATGTGCTTAAAACCTGTTGACGCAATGTGTTGATGCTGAAATGTACTCAGGGAGGCACAGGAAATTCTAAACGATCCTATTGCAATCTACAAAAAAATGCACGTTACAAAAATTAATTAATTCCATCCTCCATCAAAATATTAAATAGCAACAAGTAGTAGTATTATTTATTTTATTATGGATTAGTCTAAGACATTGCAACTTGATTATTTATGACCTGTCATGTGGATGGATGAAAAGTGATATTTGCACAATGTTTTTATGTTTTATTTTAACATTTTTAACATATTTACACAGCTAACAGCCATATTTAGGATTACGAAAATTAATTATATGTGGCGTTCACGAACGTTAGTTGACGTGACACAGATACAGGAAATTACTCCAAGTTGCGCTTCTAAACAGTTTCTGATTTTGCTGTTGAAATATAAAATTGTTAGTAGTCTCTGAAGTGCAGTAAGTAATAGTGATTCTGAATACTGTTTCAGATATATTTGGGCATTTGTTTGTTACTTATCAGTCAACAAATACACAAATACTGCTATATCTGTGATGTGACTGCATCTTTTCCCATAAATAATATGATAAAGTAGATGATATTATGACACTTTGAAACAGGCCATTCTGCACTATGAGTACTTTTATTTTTGTTACTTTAAAAAAAAAGAAGATGTTTTTGATTATCCTGGATGTTTTCTTACTATTCCTCCCCATGGTGAAAACTATCCCAAAAAAGCAAATGGTACCACCTGTTATTGCTGTTACAAAAATGTAAGAAATGTGTTTTTAAAGCTAATACACAGTAAGAAACTGGAAACGCTAGAGAATTACATTAAAATAAATCTCAAATCACCTTTTCAAACACAACTGGCTCCAGCAGCATGCACGTGTGTATTTCAATCATTTGTTGTTAGATAGGAAGCCACTCATGAATTCATTGTGTTTTCACAGAGACGGGCTCCAGGAGTACAGGAAGAAACACAAAGAACTGAAGGCAGCGGTGGCAAAAGAACTGGGATTCATAGTAAGTAACGAGCCCGTCGCCTCAGAGACTGTGAACGGTGAAGAGAAAAGCTTGGATCAAGAAACAGGAAGCGGGAAGGAAGCGGAGGACGGAGGAAGCCCAGCGGTGGAGAATGCCAGCGAGGAGCAGCCAGTGGTGACGAGCGCTGCCGTGGTTTCAGCTAATGGTCACGTGGAAGAGAGCCAGCATGAGGAGAAAACACATGTAGCCGGAGGAGATGGTGACAGAGCAGCTTCAGATGCTGAGGTCGAGATAGTGGATGGGGAGTCAGAGGTCAGGGCTGCAGGAGAGGAAGCTGAGACCACAGCACCAAATGAAGTAAACACCGTCTCCAATGGGGAGATCAAATCTGATGCAACGGTTGATGAGATGAAGTCAGAGTCAGATGAGGTTAATGGTGAAATAAATGGAGCCTGTGATGTCACTGTAAGCCCGTCGGTCCTTAAGAGTAAAGGAACCTGGGCAGATGTTGTTTCAAAAGCCAACGTCGCTGCAGGAGACAAAGACACAGCAGTCAATGGAGTGGCAGATAATGTCTCTGCCAATGGAGAAGCTGACCAGTGAACACATACTGTATTAAAACAGGAAAAACAGTGTTGTAGTCAAGTTTGTTTCCCCAAGTCACTGCTGTAAAAGAAAACTCTCCCAGGATCCTAGGTGTAATTTGATCCAATGAACATGTAGCAGGTAACAGAGAGCGAGATGATTAGTATTACTTTGTGCCGAGATGTTATTGCTGATGCTGGGAGAGGGCTGTACTGTTGTGTGAACCCCCCCCCCCCCCCCTCCCCCCAACAATAAACTTTTTACTCTGGTTTACCAGTGTTGCTGCTTTTTGGGGGACATACACATAGATACATGCATGATTTGTGAAACAGAGCTGCGATGATTAGTAATCGCAAATTATTTTGTTAATTGATTAAGTAATTTTTCATGCAAAAATGGCAGAAAATACTGTTTTCCACCTCTCAAATATGGAGATTTCCTGATTTTCTGTTTTATATCGTATTAATATTAAACTGAATATCTTTGGGTTTTGGACTGACAAAACAATACATTTAAAGACATCACCTTGGACTTTGAGAAATTGGAATGGACATTTTTCACTATTTTCTGACATTTTATAGAATAAATTATTAATTGATAAAATAACCGTCAGAGTAATCGATAATGAAAGTGTGATGCTATTAAACCACCTGCAAGACTTCGCAAACAACTGAGAACACCTCAACTGGAGTATCAATGTAAAGGACTATACATGTGTTTTCTTCCCCATTTACTTAAAAAAAGGTATACATTACTACCAATCATTTTACAAAACATCCCATAGTGTTTATTTTTTTTCAGAAAGCAGCTGATTTCTGAAAAAAAAATCTGAAGAAATCAATCTGCACAGCCACATAACTTGCTCAAAATATGGAAACAACTTTTCCTGCAGGGTAATTGTTTAGAAGGAACATGCTATTTCAAAAAGTGAGTTCCCACAATGGAAAAGTGTTGGATATCCAGAGAGGCTCCTGGCTCATGTCAGTGAAGTCACATTGTCACTGCAGCAAGGTGAGAAGTTTGAACCAGATGAGATCAGCAAAAATAAGATTATCAGGGGATGTTAAGAACTGGTCCAAGATGCTCAACAGTCTCCAATAAGTCCCTGAGACAAGCTAGCATGATAGTATTGCAAGATTCAGTCCTCAATTTGAAACAGGGTTCATTTATTTAAAAACTGCTTATAAAAAAACATACAGTGCTGTCTTTTTCTAGTCCATCTCCTGTCTCAGCTCTGTGTTTCCCTCTGAATTATCTCCAAATCGAGGCAGTGTTGGTACTGTGGTTCAGGTGGCTCTGCCCAGGTGGATTGTGGGAGTCTGTTAAGGCTGCTGGTGGGGAAAGTGATGACTGCAGTGTCACTGAAGACATCGATCAGACGGGATGGACAAGGCAGCTGTCTCTCCTCACACACGGACACAGCCTGAGTAATGTAGCTGTAGTCGCGCTTGAACTCTCTCTCGATCGTTCTGTTGGGACGACAAACAGGAAAGGTCACCTCTCCTCCGATTCCTTTAACACCATCTCCCTCGTTCATTTCTTGTACTAACCTGTCCTTCATGCCATTGAAGCTGTTTCCAATGATTATCATCAGAGGAAGACATTGTGTACTCCAATTCTTCCACAGAAGGTTGTTGTACAGGGCTTTCCCACAATGCATCAGGTAAAAGAGTGTGGGCTTAGTCGCCAGACGCTTCCCCTCCTGCACAAGACAGTGAGACAGAATGCTGCCTAATTTATTTTGATTTACTGAATATATGTTTAGGAGTTTTCAGAACGTTGTGGCAGTGCACTGACGTTACAACATAGTTGATCTTATTTGTTATTATTTATTATTGTTATATTATTTATTAAAATGTATATATTATTTCTCATTTTTTACATTTATTTTTTGATTTGTTTTTCAATTGAATTATACTTAAATTTCAAGAAAATCCACTTTAAAAGACAAGTTTTTTTAAGTTCAAGAAATGCATGATGTTTCCAAAGTCAATGAGTGATCATATTACATAACCGTGATCTCAATATTGACTAAACTAATCGTGATTTTTGCTATAATTGAGCAGCCCTATGTTAATGTTAATCCACATGGCAGTACTGTTAAGGGTTTGTAATTTGTATTAAATGGTTGAAACACAATTTGTTCCCTGCTTACTGACAGGATAAAAAACATGAGTGGCCATCAACTGACCTCATTTTCTGTGAGTACAGTCAGACCCAGCTCTTGCAAAACACCCCTCTCTCCAGATGAGAATGCGGGGTCATAAACAGAGCAGTCCTTCAGTGGAATCTAAAAGGAGAGGAGCAGAACTTATAATGAGCACGGTCTCATGTGGACTGTTTGTTATCTCATTGGATAAACACATCCTCTAACCTGTCCTGCATCCAGCAGCAGCAGCAGCATGGCAAGCTGGAAGCGAGCGGAGACACAGGAGGAAAAGGAGCCAAGGCCATAACACACACACTCCAGCTGTTGACACAGTGAGCCATCTCTGTGGCCCTTCAGTGTGGGGCCCTCAGTGTCCCTGTTCTCTGGAGGTTTTGAAAGGGCTGCTGATCCTGCCACCAGCAGCTGCTCTGAAAACAAGAGTCCCGAAAGGGTCACTGAGCTGAACAAAAATATTTGGTGATAAACCCACTTGTCCATCACTCACCTTTCCACTCTTGCCAAAATCCCTCGCATCTTAGCTCAGACCTACAGACGGGGAGGATAAACAGAGTTACTGGATTCCACCTGAAAAAAATAATGATATTGCAGGAGTCTTGTTCTTAAACTGGGCTTAGACTTCTTACACTGTGTCTCTGATTCGTTTAACAGTTTTCCCAATGTCCAGCTGCTGCTCCTGGCAGCATGTTAAATTTGAGGGCACCTGAAGTGATTTTGATTTCCGCGCGACGCCTTTTCGTCGCCGGGCTACCTGCCACTCCTCCCCGGTGTCCGACATCTATGCTAATTCACCGCTGTCCCATGTACATATACACAGGCGTGTTATTTCATTAACAAACTTCCAATTGGGTTTGGCGAGTCTATGGTCTGACTGAAACAAACACATCCATGGAAGCAGATGGGACTTTTTTGAGTGTAACACACGCATTTCCTCTTCCGGTGCCATGTCAAACGTTGCATTCCGAAACCCCTGGTAGTGTATCCTCGTGTTTGTCAAATTCGTGAATCGTGGTCAATAAACGTGACAAAACTTAATTTCCTTTGTTCTGTAAAATTGAGACACGTTTACGCGAACATACATGAACATACATGCCAGACATTTTTCGGGGTACAAATTTTGGTGCAACACCGGCAGTTACGGCGACAACCGGAAGTACTTGTGTTATCGTGTGTAAAACGAATAAAATAGGTTAGCTGATTTTAGCTGGATTACCTTTCATATCTGCCACAGAGGAATTGATGTATACCTAATTTCAGGATAGTGGGATAGCGAACATTTTAGGTGAGTTATAGGAAACAGTTTTTTCCCAACACGCACGTTTTTCGGGTAAGCGAGCAGTTTACATTAGCTAACGTTAGCTTTTGCTACTAAATATTAGCTTATCTTTACGTTGTTTCTCCACAGGGGCAGATCTGTGTAGATCCATGTAGTTGTTTAGAAGTATTTACGAAGAGTAATGGTGCATAACAGATTATGCTGTATATATTTTTCTTTGACTTGAAATACTACTATTAACCTCGCTACAAAGCATTCAAATGAAACAAAACGTAACTTATTGGATGAAATCTCAGTTTACTCATGGAGACATCTATTCCCTGTACATATTTTATAAACTATGCCGATCTTCTTCACACAGAACATACTGTATTCTTTATTATTTATATATTAGTTTATTTATACCACCTGTCTTTTGTGTTTAGTTGTATTTTTCTCACTTTGTATAGATACTTGTATTGTCTTTTTTTTTCTTTTTTCTCTTACCTTCTATTTTCTGTCTGTTTGTTGTGCACCACTACACCAAGACAAATTCCTCGTAAGTGAAATCTACTTGGCAATAAATCTGATTCTATTTTAACCGTCTTGGTACTTTGTTTATTGTGATATCCAGCAGCGATGTCCATGTCCCATCTGTATGGGAGGAGAGAGGAGGAGGAGGAAGGTGTGGAGGTGGAGAGCTTTGAGATAACAGACTGGGACCTGGCCAATGAGTTCAACCCAGACCGCCGCAGATTTAGGCAGACCAAGGAGCAGGCCACCTATGGGATCTGGGCTGACAGGGACTCAGACGAGGATGAGAGGCCTAGCTTTGGAGGCAAGAAGTAAGGCTGGTTTATTGTTATTGCTCCTGTTGCGTTACCTTTGCCTGTACCCAACCATTTCCCTAATTGCTGCTATGCCTAACCCCAATCTAACAGGAGGGAAACACTATTCAAGGGGGAACAGGTTTCAATACAAGACCCCATCATAGTCATCCCAACAGAAATAATAAACACCAACTGTTGCCTTAAAACTATTTTAATCAATTGTTTGTGTTTTTTATAGATCTAAAGACTACAGTGTTCCAGTGAACTTTGTGAGTGCTGGTCTGCGTAAGTCTGCAGCTGAGGAGAAACAGCAACAACAAAAAGTAGAAGGAGACTCTGATGACTCTGAAGATGATGGCCCTTCAGCACCTCCCCCTCCTCGCAGCATTGCACCCAAAAAGCTCCAGATGGTAAAATTGTGTGTATGTTCTTTACCCATTGCAGTGTATTCTGTAACATGTTTTTTGTCAAAAACATTTGTTATTTTATTTTTTTCCTAGGGTATTTTCCGGGGGAACCAGTCCCAGAGGTTTGCAGGTGGCATACAGTCTGGTAAAGGCATTGGTAACTGGGAGAAACACACAAAAGGAATTGGACAGAAACTTCTGCAGAAAATGGGATACCAACCAGGCAAAGGCCTGGGCAAGAATGCTCAAGGTGGGTAGGCCTGAGGAGGATATGTTATTTCCATATTTAGGAATGGTGTGTGTTTTACAGGAGCAACAGAGTAGAGTTGATATACCCTGACTTTATATCCTCTTATTGCTGCAGGTATTATAAACCCTATTGAGGCAAAGGTTCGTAAAGGCAAGGGAGCAGTGGGGGCTTATGGCAATGAGCGAACCCAGCAGAGTCTGCAGGATTTCCCTGTGGTCGACTCAGAAGAAGAGGAGGAAAAGGTAGAGTGCTGTAATAAAAAAAAATATCTTTGCCTCTTTTTCCAGCTACACCCAGTGTTAGATTATACAGCAGAAGTGATATCGTAGAGTCATTCTACATTATTTTGACATTATTCTCAATGTCTGTCTGTGTAGGAGTTTCAGAAGGAGCTAGGCCAGTGGCGGAAGGATCCCGCGGGCTCTGTAGGAAAGAAGAAACCCAAGTACTCCTACAGAACTGTGGACGAGCTGAAGGCTAAAGGCAAGCTGGTGGGCCGCAGTACAGCGGCATCCGCTGGAGAGTTGGCACAGGTCAAGGTATGTTTGAAAAGACTTGCATTAATACTCCTTTGCGTCTGTCTCAGAGGAATGTTATCAGGGCACTATTGGATTAGGCTGTAATGTTATATTAAGCATCAGGGACTTAAGTTAATTGTACTTTTACACTCAGTACAAGCCCCTGTAGATGACATTATAATATGAATGTAAGCAAATTGTCTGCTGCCTAAATCTCATTTACCCCATATGTGTTCCCATCTCTAGGTAATAGACATGACTGGAAGAGAACAAAAGGTATATTACAGTTACAGTCAGATGTCCAACAAGCACAGTGTTCCAGATGAAGCTCCACCAAGCTTGTCCACTCAGGATCAGAAGGGATCTGGCTTTGCTCTCCCTGAACTCGAACATAACCTGCAGCTACTGATAGACCTCACAGAACAGGACATATTACAGGTATGAGGGAACCCAAAAGTTTCGAGTTTCGACAAGTTTTCAATGTACCACTCTGCTACTACTTCTACTTCTGACATGCTTTCTCTTTTGCCATCTTATTTTCCACCTCCTGTAGTCCGCCAGACGTCTGCAACATGAAAAAGATGTAGTTGTGTCTCTGAGCCACGAGTCACAAGCACTGCAGAGCAGACTGGATGCAGAGCAAGATGCCATCCAGAGGATGGAGGCTGTTCTGGCATTAGTGGCACGTTTTCCTTCTGGGGAGATGGCACCTGGGGAGGGTCCCACCCTGCAGGTGCATATATATACAGTGAACACACACACACACACTAACAGCTACAATTTTCAGGCTGTTTCAGTTTATTAGTCCTTGCTCTGTTATCACATGTGTATAGGTAATAATTGTTTCTCTTTCTTCAGGAGTGTGCCCGGATCTTTGAGACTTTACAAACAGACTATTATGAAGAATACAAGATAATGGGATTGGCAGACCTGGCTGTAGCTGTTGTTCAGCCGTTACTCAAAGAGAAACTTCGTTCATGGGACCCTCTGAAGGTATGCTTTTACACTGATCTTCTTTTGGGGTAACTACATACTTTAAAGGGATACTTGCTGATTTTCAACCGCCTCTGTGTCTCTGCAGTGCGGGTAATACATGCAGATAAATGGTGCCCGGCTCCCCGCTCACCTGCCGGCCAAAGTTAATCTGCATGTACCGCAGAGACACACAGTTGGTTTAGTAATTAATAATGAAGCTACCACTTCTCAGACTATTTCTCTGATTATTTCAGGACAGCTCTTATTGCCTGGAAGACATCGGTCAGTGGAGAGCAATCCTTGAGTCTAGAGACCTCCATAGCAGTGCCCCAGATTCAAACATGGACCCATACCACAGGTCATTTTAAACACATAAAACATGTAATAAGCTGTGCTCGTGTATTTTGGCTTGGTGTCCCATCCTGTTTTCGACTACATGTGTTTGTGACGTGTGTCTTTGTCGGTCCAGACTGTTGTGGGAAGTGTGGATCCCAGTGATGCGGCCCTGTGTGTCGGGCTGGCAGCCTCGTATAGTCGGGCCAATGGTGGACTGCGTGGAAGTGTGGGCTCCTCTTCTCCCCCTGTGGATCCTGGATCACATGATGGAACAGCTGATCTTACCCCGGCTACAGCGAGAGGCAAGACACATCTTGCTTAAAATTTATAATCAATGAATCCAAAGAAGGCAGATATCGAGAGTTTCTAGAGTTTTATTCCCCCAGCACTCTCTCTCTCTCACACACACATATGCAAGTGAAGTTACAGAAGTTAGAGTGCTTTTTATAGTAGAGCAGAGACAGAGAAAAAATAAAACCTGTCTTCAAAGTCAATCACACATGCACCTGGCTCTCTGATCTGACCGTCTTGTCTCTTCTCTGTCGACTAGAGAGACAGAGCTCCCTGATTTATTGTATGAAAGTGCCAAGATAAGGCCTCCTCATCAGGCAGAAGATACTTGATTAACGCCCTTATGCCTTTTTTTAGACAGAAGATACATAATTATTATGTGAGGTGACCTAACACTTAGAAACAAACATAGGAATATGATTTAAGTACAAACAGGTGCATATAAATGGCAAAAACTGGAATATCCATAATGACGTAAGCAGATACAGCAGATTTCCAGAGTATTAGGACATTTCCATCACACATCTCCACTCAAAGACACATTTACTTGGACGGAGAGAAACTCCCATGGTTTTGATCATTTCACAGAATTTACTTGTGGATAATTGCCTTCTACATTGCGAGCTGTTTATATTAATTTCTGTTTCCTGTTTGATAGGTGGATAACTGGAACCCTCTGACCGACACAGTGCCCATCCACTCCTGGATCCATCCTTGGCTGCCTCTGCTCCAATCACGCCTAGAGCCTCTTTACCCACCAATCAGGAGCAAACTCTCCAACGCCTTGCAGAGATGGCATCCCAGCGACGCTTCAGCCCGCCTCATCCTGCAGCCTTGGAAAGATGTTTTCACACCCGGTGCATGGGAGGCCTTCATGGTGAAAAATATCATCCCTAAACTAGGTATGTCTTCATCAGTGACAGCCATAGAAAATATATATTTTCCCTGCAGTCTTATCCTTCTCTGTCTCCCCTTTCCCCTCTGGTTTCTCTTCTTCATGTGATGGCTTCTGTGTCCCTCCTCAGCTCTGTGTCTGGAAGAACTGGTTATCAACCCTCACCAGCAGCAGATGGAGCCATTTCACTGGGTGATGGACTGGGAGGGCATGTTGTCCCCGTCCAGCCTTGTGTCCCTGCTGGACAAAAACTTCTTTACAAAGTGGTTGCAGGTCAGTGAATATACATACACAGAGGAGAAAGTAATTAAGATGCACTTACAATTGATTATTGTATATATATAATTGTATTAAATGTTTTGTTTTTGTGACTTTTATGTCTGTTTGTGTGTTGTTGATTATAGGTCCTGTGTTCATGGTTGAGCAACAGTCCAAACTATGAGGAAATCACTAAATGGTACCTGGGTTGGAAAAGCATGTTCAGTGACGCCTTGTTGTCACAGCTGCTCATTAAAGAGAAATTCAACGAAGCTTTGGACATCATGAACCGTGCAGTGTCTTCAGGCATGGGTTGGTATTACACATAGTCTCAGAAAATAAACATGAAAACTATACTATATTCCTTGATAAAAAGTATGATAATTCAGCCCTTTTTTTCTCTGCTGCAACAAAACATACTACAACACTCATTCTTTTTTCATATCCACAGGTGGATATATGCAACCTGGTGCAAGGGAGAATATTGCATATCTAACACAGACAGAGAGACGAAAGGACTTCCAGTATGAAGCGATGCAAGAGCGCAGAGATGCAGAGAGCGTGGCTCACAGAGGCATCAGTGCTGGTGTGCCGACTAACTTTAAAGATCTTATCCAGACTAAGGCAGAGGAGAACAACATTGTCTTTATGCCCTTAGTGGCCAAACGGCACGAGGGCAAACAGCTGTACACCTTTGGGCGTATTGTCATCTATATAGACAGAGGGGTTGTGTTTGTGCAAGGAGAGAAGACTTGGGTGCCCACGTCTTTGCAGAGTCTGATAGATATGGCCAAGTGAGGGTGGACTGACTCATTCCTTGGTCTGCTAAGTGTAAAAGAGAATAAGTAGAGCAAATGTTTGCTTTTTATGTAACTTCAGTATGCTGACCTGATATGTGTCTGTACATTAAAGTGCCACAAACTGTGAATAAATACTTTTTGAGTGTATGTGTTTTGTCACTGTTTTAATCAGGTGTGAAAGGTTCTACATTCAACACGAGCAAAGCAATCTTCTCTAGCATATTCCTTTATAAGTATAATTTTTGTATAAATACTGCTTACAAGGAAGTATTAGTCTTTTGATATTCATTTACATGTATTACTTATATCATTTATATTTGTGTACTTGACTTTAATTTTTAATAGTTGCTACTTTTACTGTGCCCTATATATTTTCGCCATTGGTGTTTGTTTTGTTTTTGTTTTGTTTTTTCTGTTTGTATGGGTTAACAATCTAACAACAGAGATAAGGAGGAGGAATAAAGTAATATTACATTTTTTGCGTAGTGCAGTCTTTTTGAATGACTTGCAATATCGGTATATTTTTCCCTGTAGGTGGCAGTGTAGCCGCTGTTTCCTCCTGTGACGATGATCCGCTATGATCCGGTGTATTTTGCTATTTTGTCACAGCAGGGCTTCCGTCCATCTCCTTCGGCGCTTTGCGGTTAAACAAAGTATCCTGTATGGTACATATGCATTTGCGCACGATTTTATCATTTTAGACGTATTTTTGCATCATAAAGGTATGTGGCTATTTATAAATATCACATTAAACACAATATATCAATGGTTTGGTATCGATTATTGGAAATCTGACTGTATGAGCCTACAAGCTAACGATTGTTAGCCAATGAGCTAGTCAGCCACAGAGCTACAGTGCTATCAGCTAGCTTTGCTAATAGAGGACTATTGTTGACACGAACGTTACTGTAACTTGCTAAATGATTTATTTGCTTATCTCTATTGTATTGTGTTTGCTCTATATCTTCCTAATATCTTCACCCAGCCAGCGATGTCGTCGGATGCCCTGAAGAAGCGAAAGTCGAAGGTTATCCGCAGTGAAGGAGGAACCCCAGAGATGAAGCGAGGTCGCGGAGAGGCGGACCAGCAGGTAGGACACCGCCCGGGAGGGACCGTCTGCGGGGACCGGAGGGGAAGGAGTTTGCCGCAGTGTTTAGGGAGACAGATCCTTAGCAGAAGGACTGGGGTCACGGTCTTCTGTCCGCAGCATACATACGCCAAGGTGTCATTGGGCAATGTAGTAGAGATATAACATTCAAAACAGTCAAGCTCTCAAGTTTGTGTTCAAGTAAGACACTGAGGTGCTAATGACTTTGTCCACTAGCGAATTACATTTAGCACATTCACGAAAATATGTATGCATCATAGAAAAGACTATACTTGATTAGGTATGCTTTTGTGATTGGGATAAAGTCGTGATTGAAACACAAAATCATTGTTATGTGAACTATGAGAGCAAATTCTACTATAGGTTGACTGTACATCCACTTTTTAAGCACTATGTTGTTACCAACCAGATGTAGGATAGTGAACATATGAGTTTAAAGTTTGAGACAAGTTCAGAATCTTGAAATTTGGGACCTGAATTAACTCAGTCCCTCGCCACTTCTTTGATCACAAGTCTGAATCCCTGTTAGTTCACACTGACTTACAGCACCAAGAAGAGTGGGCTCAAATTAAAGCATGACAGACAGTGGTGTGATATACTGTATATTAATGTAGGCTTTTTAAAAAAATCTTCCAGGATGTCCGTGTGTATAGCGAGGAGGTGGAGCTGGACAGCAGAGACCCTGAACAGGACTTCCTGCAGTACAAAGAGTCATGTGAGAGTCTGACCACACTCATGAGTGAGATCCAGGAGCTGAAAGCCAATGGGGCCAAGGAGGGGGTAAGAATCCTACTTTTAAGATACACATCCAAACTACTCTATCATTATAGACTGATTTCATAGTCAGTAATAATGTAGTCACATTACAGACTAGTTCATTTTGTCACGGTGATGTGCTGGTTTGTCACTGTAGAAACAAGTACATTCCTCCACAGCAGGAACTTTGTATACAGTCTGTGGTATTGTTAAATCTAATATGTCACAACATTGTATATTATCATCCCAGACAAAGTTGATTGATGTGTCTTCACCACAATAATGAAGTCTAACTAGTTGTGTCTGTTCTCAGTGTGCTGAGGTCGAGCAGAGACGAATGCAAGGCTGCATCCACTTCATGAATCTGAAAAAACTCAATCGTCTGGCTCATATGCGACTAAAGAGAGGCAGAGACCAGACACACGAGGTAACTCTCACACAACTGTCAAATGCTGGCCAACTTTCATGACATATGAAAAGAAATACAATCTTAGGTTAAGTTTACTCGATTCCATTCATTTGCAGAAAAAGTGCTGACTCAACTCCCTTTTGTGCTGATCAGTTGAAAACCAAGCACTTTGTTTCTACTTTTAACACATAACTGCAGGAGCTGCCACTGTCAGCAGAGAAAGCTTATACACCCTTGGGTTTGTTTTCGTTTAGAATTTATTGATCCAGTTTGGATCTTGCTTATTGATCCTTGTTCTTATTGAATCCTGGTTCTGATTCTTGGCATATTGTTGGGCATATATTTATTTCCAGGGGCACTTGGGTTGTGTTTACAAACCATAACCATCTTCTTTTTTTTTCTTCAGGCAAAACAGAGAGTGGATGTGCTGCACCTTCAGTTACAGAACCTGCTGTATGAAGTTATGCATCTTCAGAAGGAGATCAGCAAGTGTCTGGAGTTCAAGTTAGTACAAAATATATAATTCAGCAAAATGAAAATGCACTGAGGTTATCAGTCATTATATACAAGAAGAACAAAAAAAGCAGGCTTTATTTATATCGCGCATTAATTTAAGAAGATTACAAAATGCTTTCTAAAAGAGACACATCACATCAAGCCCTATAAATAAAGACACTCCCTTTCTTTCTGTCAGAGATGGATTTATAATCAGTATGTACTAAGAAATACATGCTTCCACGGTGGGAATAATAACACACTTTATTTATATAGCACCTTTCATACACAGAATGCAGCTCAGATTGCTTAGTTAACATACCTTTCCCTGATCCAGGTCTAAGCATGAGGAGATAGACTTGGTGTCTGAGGAAGAGTTTTACCAGGGAGCGCCACAGGACATCTCCAGGCCACACCTCACAAAAAATGATCCCCACCAGCTCACACTGGCACGTCTGGACTGGGAGCTCGAACAGAGGAAGAGGTATGCAAACTTGCACACAGCATAGTGCATTAGTAGCATAATCGTGGTCTTGATTTTTGAGCACAGAGCAGCTGCTAAAAGTTTGTGCTTGGACTACAGGTTGGCAGAGAAATACAAGGAGTCACAGGCCACAAAGGAGAAGATCCAGAAGAGCATCGAGGTGAAGAAGGAACATCTGACAAGCTTGCAGCCAGGACTCAATGCCATCATGCAGGTATAACAACCGTTTGAGTGCCATATTATAAAGGTTTTGAGGTTTTGATAGGACCACAGGACCATGATTTTGAAAATGTGTTCATTTATTATTTATGATTGACTGTTTAATTTATTGTTTTTCTTCATTGAGATGAAGGTTTTAACTGCTGTACCACCAATGGACACCATGTATGGATCCTGTGAATGACAATATGATTTCTGCTCTGTCTTCGTCCCCAGGCCTCGATCCCGGTGCAGGAGTATCTGTCCATGCCGTTTGAACAGGCGCAGATGCAGACAGAAGTTGCCCGCCACCTGCCTCCACCTCTCTATGTCCTGTTTGTTCAAGCCAATGCGTATGGCCAGGCCTGTGGTAAGTCGTCATTATATCCTGTTTCAAGACAAAGTAGAGTTTTTTTTTTTGGGATGCAAACTCTGATTGTCAATGATTTCTTTCTTTTTCTTCGTCAGACAAGAACCTGACTGTCTCAATCAGCGGTGATGTGGATGAGGCCAAGGCCCTGTCTAAACCTCCGGAAGATTCCCAGGGTACAAATGCTGCTTTACATGCCTTTACATGTGCAGTTCAATCTTCTGCTATACTCTAAGTTGCTTTATATTTCAAGATGTTGTATTTGTGAGAGATGCATCTCTAACAACAACAAAAACATGAAATGATGTGTTCTGGTTTCATTCAGATGATGAGAGTGACTCAGATGCAGAGGAGGAGCAAGAGAAAACGGTGAGTTTCAGGCCTGGCTTTACTCCCAACACACACACACACACACCCTCAGGTCAGTGAGTTCAACGATTTCTTAATAATACCAGTCTCTGCAACAGACACACAGTCACACATTGTGGTCTAGCGGGTTCGGGGTATCGATCGCTTCCTGCATCCGGATGAGTGCCAGCTGGGGGATTCTGGGAAATATTTACCAAGAATGGCTAGGTGACTGTAACCTGAGCCCACCTCCGGCATGCACACTTTGCATCGAGCCAGTGCTTTTGTTGTCTGTCTGTCTGGATGTTTCTCTAGTGAAGTAAATATGTGTTTTCTTAATTACTGATTTGGGAATAAATGTTTTCTATTTTGCTGCAACCTCTGTCTGGCATATCTGCACAGGGCAGCTCATCTGAAACACCCTATTATAAATATTTTACTACTTCCAACCCTTCCTTTGAACTGCCTCCTTTTATGTGTAACAGTAGAGGGCAAAAAATGCCAGAAGTGCTAAATCACTATCATGTTTCTCCTGGTAGCTGCTGGAATTTGATGCAAATTGTGTTTTGAAATTAATTTGATATGCCACAATGTCAAACATGCACTTTGTCTTGCTTTCTTTCTTAACATATCTTGTTTCCGTTGCTTTTTATTGACAGAAGAGGAGAAGGCCAACTACAGGTGGCCAGCTGGATGAAAAAAGACGGGAGATGCTGAAAAGGCACCCTCTGTCCCTCTGCTTAGACATCAAGTGTAAAGGTAACTCTTTCTATTCTTGATGATGCCAACTTTGAATGTCTGGACCAAATAGGTCTGTGCATTCCCCCGTCTTTACACAGCATGTTTGAGCCCAAATATTTACAAGTCATCTGTAATGTATCCATAGCGATACTGTGTACTGTGGTAACTCTATACCTACCAGATAGTAACGGAAAGAAAGTAAGCGTGACCCAGTCTGCTATGATGTCATGACACCGCTTGACCCTCGTGTTCCCTCTGCTGGCAATAAGAGGAACAGTGACAGATTATAGGGAGATCTGCATTGCAGGCGTAACTCTACCTAAAGGGGGAGGAGGGAGAGAGGGGAGAGAGATGCTTGCAGCATTGTGGGTATGCAGCACCTACAACATGCTGTAAGCATATTTTCTCATCACCAGTCTTTCTCTCACCTCTGCTTGTATTTCTAGTGCCGCTTGTCTTCGCTGCTGCCAGCTGCAGCAGTCAGTTTACTGCAGTAAAAGCAAAAAGGTGAGCAGCGTAGGTGTCAGTCAGTGTCAGTGAGTTCACTGTGACTACAGAGAGTGGAGTGTGAAAGATGACCATCAGCATAGTATGTGTCCCCTGGATGCTGCTGGCTGCCGTCGTGACCACACCTTGTTATTGCTGTCTAATGCGCTGCAGTGTAAAGTAAACCCCGGGGGATGCTCACTGGGAGGACTAATGAATAGAGGGGGGGGCAGAGAGAGTATTGAGCTAGTAGTGGATTATTTCATCACCATGTGTTATCCGTCATGTCTCCACAGATGGCAGCATCCTCCATCTCTACTTCTACTACCTGATGAATCTGAACATTATGACGGTCAAGACCAAGGTCTCCACCTCCACAGACATCAACTCAGCCATCAGCGCAGGGTGGGTGTGCGTGTGTGTTGTGTGCACCCACCCATATTCAAGTCTCTTTGTTCCTATGCTGGCTAACAGGTCTCTCCAGAAACTCAACCCCACCCACACTGTAGCTGAAAGTGACACAAAAACTTCATAGATCCATGTGAAATAGATGAATAGGCGAATGATTGCATCCAGCAGTTTTTATTCTAGCCTCATAATAACAGAGGTGTGCACAGTAGCACCAGAGCGTAGACTTGTATTTAGAGGCGTCCATTGTGTAAGAGTTGTTGAAAACTGTAAATACGACACACCCGAGTTATTATCTCTGCTGGGAAAGTTGAGAGTAGAATTTTTTTTTTTAACCTGTCTGTTTGCTGTTTAAGTTCCAAATGTCAAACACAAATGTGACTGAAATGTTTTGTCAGCTGAGGTGATAATCAGGATATAGATGATTCAGAAAACCATGATGATGCAAGATGAGTTTTTCCATAGCATTTTGCCTTTCTGTGACAATATGACAGTTATGGGTGTGTTGGATCATGTTACAAATCTCCCTGGCCACATTAGATCGGAACCCCATATAATCACGGTTACATGGTGTGTGATTAATACCAGTGGCTCCCGTCCTGTTTGATTTGTGACCCCATATAACTATTCTATGTCTACTTGGGCTGAATAATATTAGAGTTGGGTCAATTTCTGCTTTTGCCGGTCCGGTGTACAAGCTTTAACCGGTTTGATTTTATGCAAACTGACAGAATCGGAACATGTTCTGGCAAATTCTGTGCAGCTTTTCACACAGAACATACTGTTACCAGTCACCAGTTCATACCCTTTGTGTTGTTTTTGCTGTGTTTTTTCTCTTACCTTCTATTTTGTAGTTTTCTAGTTTGTTATACACCATTCCCTCAAGACAAATTCCTTGTATGTGACAACTACTTGGCAATAAATCTGATTCTGATTAAAAAAAAAAGTAGCCTACCTCAGCAACCTGTGCTGACAGGCATCACGGTGCTAAATCCAATTTGTATTGCATTGGTAATAAGCAATATAACAATGTGATTAACATAATATTATGTTTGTTTATAAATGATGGACTAACGGGGCCACTGGTGTGTCTGATAGGCTGTGCACAGTTTTTGTTTACTAGAAAGTTAATGTGTTTTTTGGGGTGAAGAGACGAGACACGGCAGAGTTAGTCTTAAAGAAAACTAAAACTGCGCCGATATGGCAATATGGCAACATTTTGGTTTTGAAGCTGAGGAAAGAGAGGCAACATGTAAACACATTACCGCCACCAAGTGGACTGGAGTCGCTACACTTTTCATTCATCAGCTCTGTCAGTCTCATTCTGTTCCACTCCGGTCGGGTCCGGTGTTTGGCTTAATATCAAACCGATTTGAACGTTTTTTTTACACCAGCCCAACTCTCCTGCATAATGTTTAGAGGTCTGAAGAAGAGGTACAATTGTCTGGTAACTCACAAGAAAAGCCCCAAAAAAATTCTGCACAGGGTATCTGCAGGTCTTGAAATGTAATTGAATTTAAGTTCATCTAAAAGTCTTAAATTTACCTCGGTGAAACCTGACATTTCTTTTTTAATGGTTATGCCCTTTATTAGTCATTGGGCAAAAGAGAGCTGCTGACAAGAAATGAAAGGAGAGAGAGAGCGATATAGTGCATGACGAGGGAGTGCTTTTTTAGACATAATTGCACTGCAATTTTGTGCTGTTTGGAAGGAGGTTTATCCAGGACTTAACAGATTGTTGCTTAACTCCGTTGCAGTCGCATACTATTTTCTCACACTAAAATCTCTAAAGATGATAAACAAACATACACAAGCTCTAGAATCGTTCAGCCTTTGGTGTACATTTGCACTGATGTTTTAATCCGTGCTGCTTTCTGCCCTCAGTCTGGAATATGATGAGAACAAGTCCATCGTGTTCCGACCCAGTGGAAAGGTAAATGATCGCCCACAGACGAAACGATTTGTATTCTTTTTTGTTTTTCTGTTGATTTGTGAATAACTAAATGGGGTTTTGTGCGTGCAGGTGAACACAGACGGCCTGGTGCTGCGGGGCTGGTACACCAGTCTGACCGTAGCCGTGTACGGGACAGCGGAGCGATCACACGGACATGACCAAGCCTCGCCCCCTCCTCCTCCTCCCCCACCCCCTCAACAGCCAAGCGGGCCCAAGCGGATCGTTAAACAAGGTGCGCAGCATTACGCTGAAACTACCCTTCACACCCGCTGCCTGAAACTGAAACATCCAATAAACAGGTTATCTCTTATTTCCCCCCCCCGATTTGCTTGTTATGCTGTCAATCTATTGTACTGTTTTTTTTTTTTTTTTTAAGAGTGGGAAAAAGATGACCAGTACAATGGCAGCCCACCCAGACCAGCACCCAGAGGGCCTCGTA
>JAOVVB010241631.1:0-21927 GCA_028570985.1 Heterobranchus longifilis | reverse complement strand
GGGGGGGGGGGGGGGGGGGGGTTGTTCTCGGCTAAATGCAAGGTAGTTATTTATGCATGGACTGAAAGACAATGAGGAAACCTATTTTGCAGGATCAGAGGAACTACACAGATGAAATGATGTGGGTGAATTCTACAGTGCGTGTAGGTACAATGTGTCAGTGACACCCACCTCCAGAACACCGTCTTCAGGGAGGTCTGTACAGTGGACTGCGTTTTTCACTTTGTCTCTGCCGTAGAGGGCGCGCAGTGTGGTCGGACGCAGATGCCGGGAAATTTCCTGTCGAATGAAAACATCTTGATTGTGATTCCTTCACTCGTAAAACACGGACAGATCATCTTATCGCCGTTCACCTCGGTGTCACAAACATGGAATTAAAATCAATGGCATGAAATCAGGGTTCCCACGCCTTCTTAAAACACCAAATTCAAGGACTTTTCAAAGACTTTCCAGGCCCAATTCCCTCAAATTCAAAGACCAAGGTTCGTTACTGTTGGAACACTGAGACAACCCCGTCTCCGACAGAATCACATTCCCATACAACTAAACTGTATTCTCAAATTACGTTTCGAGGGAAACTTTTTACGGTCACAGTTTTAAACACCTCGTTAACGTTGTGAATTGATACAAAACTACTTGGTTAGATTTAGGAAAAGATTGTGGTTTGGGTTAAAATAAGTACGTTTGTTACATAACAAAAGTTTTGGTTTCACATGAACCGTGGTCTCCTGGATGAAAGTCTGTGTTTTTGTGACCCATCCCTCCTCCCCACCGGGACTTCCACAGACTTTGATTAGAAAACCTTTTGTCATGCGTCAAAAACAAAGGCAATCCGTGGGGTTTCACACCGCCGTGCAGCAACCGCCCTGACAACTGCCTACCTGCAAGAGGGTTTCCCCAAAAATCAAAGCGTTTTTAAAAGTAGCTCCTGCTGCCCGGCAGCAACCGTCAGAAGTTCAGCACGGCAAAGAATATTTGTTAAAGGTGAAATATGTGTCAAAATACCATTTTTAATTAAATATTGTGGTGCTGCAGAGATGTCCCGGTCTACACATAGATGTCTACACATCGTATTCTTTTCCCAAGATGTATTCTACATCTTTGTTCATACAGATCTTCACAAAAAATTGTGAAGAAAATTGTTTTTCAATGAAAATGTACGCAAGCCCTGAGAGGTAAACAAGACTTTGCCCGAAAAGGCGCCCCGACTGACCAGACGAGGCGCAAGTGCAGCGAACAGGACACATACCCCTATCCGGTTTCCCACCCGCAGACACGGAATGGACCTCCGGGCACAACAAAGGCTATTTACTAACGTACGAAGTTATTAAATTTTTTTTTTTTTTTAAACACCAAAAAAACTCCTATTCTGCACAAAATATATAAATTCAAACACTTTCAATGACCCATGTCTATTTATGTCTATTTTCAAAAACGTTCAAGGGCTTGATTTTATTTCTCAAATTCACAAACTTTCAAGGATTTCAAGGACCCGTGGGAACCATGGTGCCATGTCTAAAATATCAAGTTGTGTGTGGATGATACAGTAGAGTTTTGAAACAGAACATCCTGTACTGTTGCATGTCACTAAGTGATTACTCAGCAACTAACTGGACATGTGATCCTGCAGAAGAGGAAGTGACAAAAGAAACTCAGCAAACTTTTTTACACACTGAATAGAGGGATAGACTACCATTTCTTCATATTTACACTTCAGAATTTAAGACATGCTAACTATAGCATAATCTCAGTCTCTTGCTATAATACTGCAGCAGGTACAGTATTGATACTTTTCCTTCAGTTGCACTGAGCTTACTACTGTACACAACTTCCATGTTTAAAGAGTCAACACATAACTTTTCAACTATTTTTACAACTGCTGTCATAAATACATTCTCTGAGTCACAACAACACACAGGACACACTGCATTTGTTTCTAAAAATGAACCCCACCACTTTGGAAATATGAGAAAAAAAAAGCTACTCACACACACGTCCACCGCAAGAAACCGTGTTCTTTGTTTGGATTATCAAATGGACAATATATCAGAGATGTTTGATTCTGGCTGCTACTGTTAGCATTAGCTAGCATGGTAACCGTGATGCTAAAAGGCTAACACTCTGCAGCAGGAGCAGCAGCAGCAGCAGCAGGTAATATATTATCGACTCAGACTGACAGCTGACCTGACATGATTACGTACTTCACCGCAGGTGCTAAAAAGAAGCACGGACCAAATAAACGTTTGCTTCTGCCTGATCCTTGTTTTCTTGTAGCTCCCAGTGTGTTGGTGTTAACGGTTAACAACAGGCTATCGCTAGCAGCCTGCTACTGTACAAAGCATAAACAACAACATGCCCCCACCCCCGCCATCAGCTACCGCCACAAATACAATCTAATTCTGTGGAAAGCACAACACAGTTGCACACAGAGTCTGAAATGATGTGTTTTTTTCCTCACCTGCCACAGTGGCAGGTCACTGACGATTTCTCTGAATTAGAATGCTTTAGAATTGTAAATCAGCAGTACCAGACTCTATGACAAATATGGAGTACATCTTGAAACTTTAATCCAAAACTATTTTTAATTTAGGAATTGATTTTTGTAAATAAAAAGCTATTTCTTAACAAAAGGAAAATCGATCTACCATGGTGGCAGGTGACGTGAAATATTTACCTGCCACCTGCCAAACAGGGAAAATGTTGGCTGTGGCAGAATTTCATTCCCTGGTTGCACACTATTATAGGTTTTAGGAAAGGTAGTACAAATCTCAACTTTGCTTCAGCAGAGACGTCACATTGCCTTACCACTCTTTAAAAGACTTATTGTTCATCTGCCATCATTTACAAATCCGGGTCAAGTCTGAAGTTAAGTAAGATGAGCTTCAACTCAAGTCTGAAGTCAATTTATTGTAGATTTGAGTGCCACCTGAGTACGAGTCCCTATATGGATTACCCGTGTGAGTTTAGTTATGGTGACTGGACAAAGGTCTAGTGTCATCCGTTGCTGCATCCCATTTCTTCCCTCAGTTATTTCTATCTAATTACACATTAAACGTAGGGCCCGAGAAATGACTTTAGCTCTCTCACTCCAAACACAGATTTCTCACCATCACACAAACCACTGAGTTATCCACACCTTGCCAAAAGCCTGCGTGTTTGTGATAAGACACGGCGAAATATACCTGTCATTCATAGAGCATTCATCATTCATGATGAATTATTTTGAAATTGTATTGAAGGGTGTTATTTTTTATTCTTCGTGAAGCAGTATCTCGCTGTCAAATTTAACAACAGTGTAATCACATTTCTTCTTTCGATTTATAAAATACCAGAGAGTGTCAGATGTAATCAAAGACAAGTTAACACGTTATTATACATATCTAAACATTAACTGCAATATATATATATATATATATTAAAAGAAAGTCTTCTGGTTATTATGGTATTAAAATGGTACCATCCAGTCTTAGTTTGTGCATGTGTGTACCCTGCAGGGCCTACGGCAGTCTGTTGACATGCCATGCAGGAAAATACTCTATAGAAGGACAGCAGCAGCAACTAGCTAGCTTGTTTGGTGTGCAAATAAAGCCAGCCGGGCTCGACTGCTGTATCCTGGCAACCAGAGCCCAGCTTGGCTGCTCAGTCCCTGACCTGGGCCCATTCACTTCATTAAAAAACCTGTGTAGAGAAAGAAGAGACCGACACAGGAATGCACACACACACAAACATATGCTAACACACACACACACACACACACACACACACACACACACACACACACACACACACACACACACACACACACACACACAATGAGAGTGGTGAGGAAAGATGCATTATGCTAGAACAGAACTGTGCTTAAAAAAGGAGCTAAGGAGAATTACTGTGTGTATAGTGTTGTATGGAAATCAAGCTTCTAGGTTAGCTCTTAAAGTTCATTGTTGGAAAAGATGTGGGTTTAGTATGCTACCCTACATACTAAGGCTGCACGATTCTGGTCAAAATGAGAACCACAATGTTTTCCACTCAAAATTGAGATCACGATTTTCATGTTTTCAAAAAAACATGTTTATTGCAATCCATATTGACTTCATGCAGACAGTACAGCCAATATGATCATCATGATCTTATTTCAATTAATCGTGCAGTTCTGATTCAGTAGGTCTTCAGCGTTTTCCTGAAAGTTTGTGGAAGACTTCGATGCACTTATTTGATGGGGGGCTTGGGGGTGCTCCCACAAGAACATTTTACGTTTTCCAATTAAAATGATGCAATTTCACATCATTTTGGTCCATTAGTATTATTATTATTATGAGCACTTATTCTATATATGGAACTCCCCAAAGCAAATATGGCTAATCGTTGTCCATCAGAAATTAGATTGTGTAACATGCCTGAATAGAGATCACAATCTTTTAACGATTAATGGTGCAGCCGTACTACATACTCAATACACTATTGTTCCTATAACTAGTTTGTAGTTTCAGCAAACACATTTTTCAGTTAAATAAGTATTAGATCTCAATCTGTAATTCCCCCCCCCCCACACTTAATAAAAGTCCTCATGCTTAAATGTCGACATGAGCAGCAGGTGATGTAGAAGGGCATTCTGGAAATGACAAAATATATTTCAAATGTGAGTGAGTGGGAGTGGTCCTATTATCTATAAGGCTCTAGGAGCAGAGAGAGAGCCAGAAAGCAAGAGAGGAGTGAGATGTGGGGAGGAATCCAATCACTTGGTCTGATTTTCTATTCTGAGCACGTTCACTCTCCCTTACACCTCTCTGTTCCATCCAATAACAGCTCCGTGCTTGCTGCCTGCCTGCCTGCCAGTCTGGTAAATCATGCTGTCTTTGCCAGTGACCTCGCTAAGATAGTGGCAGGCCTGTATATATGCAGCTAGGCTGCAGGAAAGGCCAGAGACAATCTAGTGCTTTTTGGCTCCCTCCTCTCCATCCCTCAGCTTCATCAGTGCTCTGACTCATTCTCATTTCTTCCCCCTCTCCTCTCTGAGTACTTCTCTCTCTCATCTGCCTCTCTCTCAACATCTCTCTCTCTCTCTCCTTTCTCACAGGCAAAAGCCTGACATTGCCACAGCAACGTGTGAGTGCATGCACACGCACACACAAGGAAGGCCTGTTGCCTAGCAACTCAGGGATGAGACAGATGCGGGCCTATCAGAGGAGCTATAGTGAAAGAGCTGTGAACGGAGAGAGGGAACCTATTGATAGAAGAGTGCTTCTGCATATCAACCTCAAGCAATGAGGATTTCAATTTCTGACCTTTGGATCAACGTCTGACCAAACAGCTGTTTCACTCATTCACAGAATCCGATGTGATGACAAGTGTAATTTATGGAACAGCGACCACCCAGGGAACACAGTTAGTTGTCTATAGTTACTTTGCATTAATGGTTGTACACTGCAAAATAGTTAGGACAATGACACAAGAGGTTGTGCAGTAAAACTGTACTATTCCTGAAAACATTGGTTTGTAGTGATCCCTCTATCAAGCAATGTAATCGGTAAGTTTGCAGTAGGGCTGGGCAATAGTGCAATATGATAATTGATCATCTTTCAATGGAAATGTATCGTGATGAAATCATATATCGAGATATCGTGATACACAATTAAGTCTTAATCTGATTGGTCTGTATTTGTGTGAATGCATGTAAAAAATGTATTTATTTTTTCTCTTTAATTTCACTTAAAACTGTTGTGTTCATTTTGTACTAAAGATCTTCATTAAATGAAAAATAGTTTTTATTTGACATGTAATTAATTCACACAGGAGTATACAAAAATAGGCTTTACCATGTGGTTATGTCATATAGACTATTTATTTATTTATTGAATTACCAGAAAACATGCTATATATTGTTTTTGAATTATGAAATGACCTATATCAGGATAGAAGATTTTTGCTGTATCGCCCAGCTGTCTAATGAAATGCTAATCTGTCCCAGACTAGTGCATTTCTGTTGAATCCATGTGACAAATCTAAACTGATAATACATAATGTAATGGTATTATATTAAACTCTATATTATCTGACCTGTGTTAAAATTGTCAGAGGGGTTGATCCTGGTGATGAAAGCTGTTTCTGACAGATTCATCTCTGCTGCTATCCTCTGATACAAGTCATCACTCAGCTCCTGTTAGAAACAGACACATAAATATTTTGTTATGACATGTAATCATTATGCACACAGGCATGTTGCACATAGATTAATGTATAAGCCTATACCAGTGAACTTTGCTGACTGAAAATGTCCAATTGACCAATAATTGTAACAAGGAGCAGACAAACAAACAAATGCACAATTTGAAGTGTCTTGATAATGCAGGCCGACATAGGCTAGTCTGCATTGTGACATTACTATTATTCTTACTCACATGCATAAGTGGACAGATTGCAGCAGGGTTTCCCTTGAACGGTAAATTAGTGAAGGCGTCTATCGTAAATACTGGAATCTCCATTATGACTAGACTAAATGAAAATGACGTGAAGCTAAAAGAGTCACAGTGAGGACGGTGGAGTTGGACACAGTCGTCCTGCTGCTGTCGGTGGACTTTACACCCTGTCTGTTTGGTTTCACCTCTTCACTGGTTGCCAGATTGTCGACCTGTTTTCAGCAGCATGACTTATAGTTTTAGACCATTATATGTATGTGTGTGTGTGTGTGTGTGTCTGATTTATCCTTTTGTAGATGTTCATAAAATAATCAGCATGTTTTTGGTCTTAGTTTAGGCTATTCACAGTGTGCAGCATTCAGAGCGATCTGCCTACCATGCAACAGTATCCAGATGTCGGCTATCAATAAATTAATTAAAAAACTGAAGGGCATACAAATAATTAGTTGAATTAATACATTTTGTTACACACTCAGGAAGTCCCTGAGGCATTATAAATGCATGTAGCCTATGCAATCTTCAGTGTAATGTACCACATATTGGAGTTGAGTAAAAATATATTATATTATATATATTATACATTTTCATAAAACTTTCATAAATAACATGCGTTTACACTCCTCCGATAATAAACAAGTTTATATATCTATTATTTTTTTTTTTTTTTTATTAATAATCATTATTTATTTATTTATTATTGTTGTTGTTATTTATTTGTTTATTTATTTATTATTTATTATTATTGATTTATTTACGTGTCCAAATCTCGCGACAAGATACCTGAGCGATTACGTTTGCTGGTGATCAGTGACACCTGAGGATCAGGACACGAGCAGGAGACTGGGGACGAGAGGCGACTGTGAGACAATAATTTCATTGTTTTCAGATATTTGTCAGTGACATCTGACATATTTCTGTCTGTGGATATATTTCGATGCCCAGTGACAGCGTACGGCCGTTGGGAATTGAAGTAGTCTGCACTGTACGTTTGACCGCTGTCTGTGTCCTAGTTAGCCTTAGCTGTTAGCTGCCTGCTAACTGCTAATGCTAAAAGCTAACATTAGCACGTCAGCCCGAGAGTAGAGAGACATTAGCATCATTAGATAACCCGGAATCCAGGCTTGCAAATATTCTACCGTGGCGACCTTCAAAGAAGTAACTTTACTAAAGAATAAATGACGGCTTCTTAGGATACGTTTAGAAAGGTCTTAGGTTAGTGAGTTGAAGTTTTACTGTGGTTACGTTAGCTAGCAAGGCTCTTGGTTTTACTAACACTTTTAGACACAGTTGGAAGGAGGAAGTAACAATCGCTAGCATGTTATTTAACGTTAACTTTTGCGACTGCTGCAGTGCCGTGCATTATAGTGCTAAATATTAGATATCTCCTGCCGTATTAAGTTAGTACATAGTGCATGCTGTTTCGAGTACACTGTTTTCGTTTCCTACATATTACAAAACTGTTGTTTATAACACCAGCTTCCTGCAGAAATGATGTTGTGCAATGTATTATTACGTTGAGAATATCTGTGAATATGCATATGGTTATAGTGTACAAATAGAAGTAACACGTGGCTTTTATAATCTCTAATAGTAAGTTAGCTAATGCAAGACATATTTAAAGCATACATTTCTTAAAGGTATCGGCACAGAATTGTTTTGTCCTAAATTTAGACTGGGTCCAGGGACTCCACACAGTGAGGAGTGCTAGGAGGTCAGGGGATACTGGCAGCACAGCAGTGTTATTTATTGTGTGATGGGCTTAGGGCAAGTGTCTGTGTTATATATTAGTGTTATTGACACAGTGATTTAATGTGTTGCTGCTGTGCACTCTGTTGCAGTGAGGATGTCTTTGAATGAAGAGGGATATGTGGTTCGGATCAGAGGACTACCGTGGTCCTGCACACAGGAGGAGGTTGCCAGTTTCTTTTCTGGTGAGAATACACACACATCTTTACAGCTCGAGGCATGGACAGTGTAAGACTGAAATTACATCTAAAATGATTAACGTAACTATTTTGCTTAGTTTTGAAATTGTGATTATATTTCACGAGTGTTCAACCATCTTAATGAATTTCATACACAGAAATGACATGGGTTTCTCAACCTTTATTGAGCTGTTACCTCATCTTAATGTTTCACATTTCACATGACTCCAGTCATTAGAGAGCTGTCAGGATCTCGGGTGAATCAAAGAATGGTATACTGTTAGATTCTGGTGCTCCAAATAGCTCAAATTAGATTGATTAGATTAGTTGTACCCTCTATTCTGAGTTTTTCTTTTATGTCAGGAAATGTCTCAGTGGGGCATCCTTTTAAGGGAATCTTAATCAATCCTTTACTTATTTACAGACTGTGACATCGTTGGGAATGTAAACGGAGTGTGCTTTACCTACTCTAAAGAAGGCCGTCCTAGTGGAGAGGCATTTATTGAGCTGAAAACGTCCGAGGATTTCAAGAATGCCCTCGCCAAGGACCGTAAATACATGGGACCCCGATACATAGAGGGTAAGCACCGATCACAACACACTGATGGACCCCTCAGTGTTTACCTGTGTCGACTTTCTCTTTGAACAATTCCTCAATTATTATATGACATTACTGATAGAAACGATCAAAGTGCAACTTACTCGGTTGCTTGTCATCAGTTTACTGTGATGTTGTTTCCTGTGTGTTTGCCATGCATATTTAAACATTTGTTTCTTGGCTCACCTGTATTTCTCCACACAAATAGACATTTCCCAGCTTGTATGTGTGATAAGCTTTAAACCAAACTAATGAAAAAAAATCGTCACTTTCAGATTTTGACATGTCTGTGTCTGTCTGTGTGTCTGACTCAGTGTTCAAGTCGAACCGTAGTGAGATGGACTGGGTGCTGAAACGTAGCGGTCCTGCTGACTATGACAGCTGCAGTGGCTGCATGCTGCGACTTAGAGGCCTTCCCTTTGGCTGCAGCAAGGAGGAGATTGTTCAGTTTTTCTCAGGTACATGAACATTTAATCTTTTGTAATTATTATTATTGAATTGTTCTGATATTACACCATTTATGTTAATCTGAGGGATACTTTTTACGGACACACTGTAGTTTTTTTTTTTTCTTGACAGAACTGCAGCTAGCTTTTAAATGTGCAAAAGAGCATCTTGGCCTGCAGTGCAGGACAATCAAATGAGACAAAACCACTAAAAGAAATGTCGGATGCATGTAGGCTCTGCATACATTTTACTAATTTCTTGGTCAATATTTATGTATATGTATATATAGTTGTCACATAAAATGTACCCATAGGCTTCATTCATTGAAATAGACCAACTATCAGTTCCTTACATTGTTCCAAGTCTAAATGCCCATGTAGATTCTACAATATGTAGAATCTGATTATAGCATCTTTAACATTATTCTGATGGCAAGTTCCTGTTTGTAAAAAAGTGGAACTACGATCAACTTTACATTTTCAATCTGTATCTTAAAGAGTACCAGGATATTAGAAAATGTGACTTTAACTGTAACATTTGCCAACACTTGACACTATCTTTTCACATTTTGGATTTCTCTCATATTACAAAGTGGTATTTAATTTCACTTATAGTCAGTCAACATGTCTGTGTTGTGGCCCAAAGGCCTAATGTATGTTTGTTCTTGTAGTATAGTCATATTGTGTTTACCAATTTGTCCTTGTTATGAAATGTTAGTATCCCTCTTACTATGTTAGTGTTGTGTTAACACTTTATTTAGCATGTTCTATATGACCTAGATATCATGCCTCCAAAGAGGGTTAAAAGATAGGATGGGCTGGGCTGGTTTGGCTGAGGGGAGACTGTGATTATGCTCACCGTTAGCCTTTATCTAAAGCCATTTCCGCATATCAACTCCGGACAATGTCCGGAGAATCAGGTCCAGACATTGTTCAGAGTTGCCCTTTCGCACATGTAGCAGACAGCAGGAGATTGTTTGTGTCAGATGCGTTCTCACTTACTGGAAATACCCTGTTTTGTTTAGGCGATGGGTGGTGCCTGGGTAGAGCGTGCAGGAGGCAGGACATGACACAGATTACACCACAATCAGAGCCAGACCGATAAATCGGTCAGCTGATATTGGCCTGTTACAGACATATCAGTTTCTGTTGGAATCGGCGTATATGTTTTCCAATATGCGCCTTAATATACAATGTTGTTAAGAATAGTTAAATAAATAGACTCGGTATCGGCCAATACTGCTTCCAGCAATCGTGAATGAAGAACCATTAACTGTATGTATAATGTTAAATATTCTTTAATATAATTATTTGTTGAAGAAAACAGCCTTCTGAGTACCTTTGCATCATCAAATCGGCACAAAATTGGTGCACAATCCACATAGAAAAAGTATTTTCATTTCAGCTCAAAAATTCACTATATCGGCCGCCACATCGGTAATCTGTGAATTTTAACCCCTCTAAAATCGGTATCGGTACCAGCCTCAATAATCCCATATCGGTCGGGCTGATATTATTTCAGGGTTGCAGTACATGTGTGAAAGGGGCTTAAAATAATCAAAACTTTAGGCCAATTATTATGGTTGTATATCTGTTGTATACCTGCTGACTCCAGGCCAGTATTTGTGTCATTCCCCTGCCGGGCACCTTGTGTAAATTCAGTCTTTTTAATGCAGTCTTATGAAATACTACAGCCGATATTTATTCTCCGTCATGACATATATTAATCATGAAAGCTCCAGTGATACAGTGGGTGTTGTTCTATCTATTCTATACATCTATCAGTCTACCTACCGACCTATGTATTTATGTGTGCTTGGGTTGAAGGGTTGAGAATCGTGCCAAATGGGATTACTCTGCCAGTGGACTACCAGGGGAGGAGCACAGGGGAAGCCTTCGTGCAGTTTGCCTCAAAGGAGATAGCAGAAAAGGCTCTGGGGAAACACAAGGAAAGAATAGGGCACAGGTGGGACAGATGGGAAAGGGACGGGCTGGACTGGGTTGGGCTTCTATTGCAGTATTTAATGGGTGGTCATATTAGAGTAATTCTGGTATTAATGGGATGGGTTCTGTTATGGTTGAATGATAAGCATGGGTTGGTGTGCTAGAATAATTATGCTAAAACAATGATAAAGTGGGTAAATTAATTGTGGGTCATGTGATATTTATTAAAAATGATAATGGGATGGGTGTAATGGGTTTATGTATTGTAACAATGGTGACATGTTGAATAATGGGATGAAAGGTCATGTATCTAATCTGTAAATTAACGGTGGTGTGAGTATTTTATGCCATAGACAGTTGGTCGTCTAAGACCTGAGAGCTCTGTTTAATTGTGTTAGAGAGCAACATTTGGGTATGTTAGATCATTTTATTGGCACTTCCTTTATATTGTTTTATACACATATTTTACAGATAAACAGAAGAGGGGATTAAGCACAGAAGTATAGCAGAGATCAGTCAAGGCAGCCTCTACCATTAAAGCATCAAACTTCTTTCTGCAGTTCTTAATCATTAAAATGATCAATGCAACACCTAAAAGCCCTGTAAGGATTTTCTTTACTGTCAGTAACAAGAGGTGAGGTTTACTACAGCCCTAAGCCCAGCTAATGATGAGATTTTGTTGAGGTTGTTCTCAGCTCCAGGTTAAAACTACTTAGACCACTATTTAGAACATTTGTCTTTTGTGTGTTTATCCTCTCTCTCTGTAAATCATATCTATTTGTGTAACCTGAGCTAAGCCATTTCTCCTCCTTAACCCTGTCCTCTGCCCCCCCTCCACCTCACGGGCCTCTCATTTTGCAGGTATATAGAGATTTTTAAGAGCAGTCGCAATGAGATCAGAGCCTACTACGAGCTGCCTCGGTGGGGGATGGGAGCCCAGAGACCGGGGCCCTACGATAGACCCATGATGGGGGCGCCCAGGGGAGGGTTTTTCGGGCCCGGGCCTGGCCGCGGTGGGGCTCTGATGGACAACATGAGGAGTGGAGGCGGCTATGGAGGAGGTAAGCAGAGTTTTGTATTTCTGCATACACAAAGATCTGTCTGTAAAAGTGTAATAGGTCAGGCGGCCCATGTAGAAACAGCTGATGGAATTATGTATGGAATTTGTTTTTAGTATTTTCCAGGTCTGGATAAGTTTGGAAAAATGAAAAGAGTATGGAAAAAAATGCGTGTTTCCAGACTATTGCCCCTATTATATTTAAAAAATAAATTAATCACACAAGCAGGGTGTTTTTCATGAAGCCAAACGTTTGAATATTTAGAGAAAAAAGTTTTAATATTTTTACAAAAAAAGTGAATATTTGGGGAAAAAAGTTTTAATATTTTCACAAAAGTTAGAATATTTACAGAAAAAAATGTTAATATTTTCACCGAAAAAGGTTAGAATATTTTGAGAAAAAAAGTCGGAATATTTAAAGAGAAAAAGTTCTTATTTATAAAATAGAAAATAAATATTGGGAGGGGGGGTTAAGTGAAAATAATCAGAGTATATGTAGCAGTGGTTAGTTTACTTGGACTGAATGGCTGATTTGAAAATCCCAAATTTAAACCTGGCTGGAAGGATTCCAAATGGGAAAAGAAAGCTGGATGCAAACTTTTTGTAAAATCATTTGACGTAACATATGCGAGGACAAAAATCTTTTTCTACGTAATCTACCAAGAAGTCTGGAATTTGAAATGGAAAATGTGTATGAACCCTGATAAAGGCAAAAAGCCCAAAATATAATCTTTAAAAAAAAGTAGAATTGGTCAGTTCCAAAGAGTAGAACAAAATGATGATCATGCAGAAGCCTGTTTTTGGTTTAGTACTCTGAGCATGAAGTCAATACTCACTAGTGCTGCTATTTAAGTATGATAAGGAAGTTTGTAAGTTCTAGCTGGTTAATTTCTACTTTATTGTTCAAGTTTCATATTGGTCAATTTTCACAAAACAATCACAACAGAAGAACAGCTTGAACTATTTTAATTAAACAAATACAAATATACAAATAACAATGAGATGTATAAAGAGATCAGACATATTAATACTAATTTTGATCAATTTTAGCAACCTTTTTTGCCATAATAACTTTAGTTTACCCTTCTACTCTTATGGCAGAAGGGTTGACTAATGGCCTCACTGGCCAACATTAAGTCATTATTTCCTTTTTTCTGAGCCAGAAGAAAACAAAGTTTTATTATCCAGTTGGCTTGTTTTTCAGTTCCGTCATGTGTTGTGGAGCAGCTGCTGAAGTGAAAGAATGAGCCCTGCTTTTCTGTTTGTCTGTGTCCAGGTTACAGTGACTTTGACAGCTACAATGGCTTCAACAACAACTGTTTTGGCAACGGCATGTTTGATGAGCGAGTGAGAGGAGAGAGGGGAGGAAGAGGTAAGGTCCAAAATGTATTTACCTTCTAGAGTAGGGCAGAACAATTAATGGGAATTTTATCGACATCGCAATATGGCCTACTGCAATTTTAAAATTGCAGTTACCGCAATATTTGTTAAAGGCGGAATGTGTCAAAATACCATTTTAAATTAAATATTGTGGTGCAGAGATGTCCTGGCCTACACATCTTATTCTACAGACTGAAGAAAAAATATTTGTTTGGTACAGATCCTTGCAAAAAAACATAATTATATATTTTGTTTTCAATGAAAATATGCAGAA
Organism: Heterobranchus longifilis; assembly: GCA_028570985.1. Classification (NCBI taxonomy): domain Eukaryota; kingdom Metazoa; phylum Chordata; class Actinopteri; order Siluriformes; family Clariidae; genus Heterobranchus; species Heterobranchus longifilis. Next base: position 7,890 of record JAOVVB010241631.1, on the reverse strand, counting down.
GCCCTTAGAGGCAAGCAGGACTTTTTTGGCCAGGTCCATTTTTAAATTAAAAAATATATATACAGTATATATATATTAAATCTATGAAAACTGGTGACATTTTCTAAAAGATATCTCTAAAACAAACCAACAAGTTTTCCTTTTTTACATTTTGTTTTTTTTTAGAAAAACTGAACCTGAAAAAAAATCACCTGTTTTTACAGATGGAAAAAAAAAAGATCCTGGAAAAAAAAAATCTTGCTTGCCTCTCAGGGCTCTGTAAAAATGAGAATGTTGATGCAAAAATGAATTCTCATATCGCAAATCATATCGCAATTGCAATATCAGTGAAAGTAATCGCAATTAGATATTTTTTTCAAATCGTTCAGCCCTATTCAAGAGTCTGACATTTAGAAATGCTGAATAAATGTTTGAAAACCTCAATTTATTCTTTGAGTTTAGCATCCCTGCTGAAAGGTTAATTGATTTGTTTACATTTTATTCATGTTCATTTTACATTTTGTTCTCATTCAAATGAATGACTGTTTGGCACAAATCTAAAAGATTTTACACCTAAACATTTTTAAGGTTTATATTGTTGATATAAATAAAAAAAAGAATTAGGATAGAGTTTTGTGAAGCAGCCAGTTTCGACCTTCTTGGCTTGTAGTCTCATAATGTAGGAGGCTATATGAAGAAATTTTTCATTGTGAAAAGTTGGTATGTATGAGATTCTCTGTTCTACATTACTAAAAGTTGCATTGCTAATCTGTGGATGTATTTGTGTTTTGGCTCAGGGATGGGAGGCCACGGTTACGGTGGCCAAGGTGACGTGAGTTCAGGCTTCCACAGCGGCCATTTTGTCCATATGAGGGGTTTACCTTTCCGGGCCACAGAGGGAGATATCGCTAAAGTAAGAACACGCACAGACACTGAGACCAGTTACTTTTATTATTTCTCCTGAAGATTACCAAACAATGGGGCTCCATGCAGGGTATCTGCAGCTCTTGAAAAGTATTTAAAAGCACCAAATTCAGTTTCCTAAAAACAGAAAAGGCCTTGGAAGGTATTAAAAAGTCTTACATTTAACTTACAAAAGTCTTAGAAAATATTTTTCTCTTTCCTGCTGTAGGCGGTGTTTAGTCATAAAATGTTTTTGTATCCGGTTGCAGTGTGTCGGGAGAAGTTATACACTTAAGCACCATCAGATCTGTCGGAAACACTGTCACTACTACAGGAAGCTCATCCAAGTATGGCTGTCCTCGACTAAAGAAATCGACTAACACACACAATTTTGTTGACTAATCGATTAGTTGATTTAATCGACAGATGTGTAAAACTGAGTTTCTCCACAAAGAATCATGCAGGAGCACCACTTTAAGTCTTGTGTTTACCAGAGATGTGCTCATAAGTTTCTTCATTCAGTATAAAAGACGACTAATCGACTAAAGAAATTGAGCCCCACATCCAAGTGATTATTTTAGCAAAAACTTAATCATACCATTCAGTCATTTTTAATTGGTTAATCCATACATACATTTTCTGCCGCTTAACCAGGTCACATTAATTAATTACATCATTAGAAGTAATTGATATATACTGCAGGGAAGTACTGAAAAAATGTAATTCTGTGCCGTATTGTACCTACTGGTTTTCCATCATAGATGGTAATGATTGTGAAACTGGTATTAAATTGCATTCTATGTGGCTATTAAAAAGTCTTAAATTAAACTTGGTGAATGCTGCAAAAACCCTGTCTGTAGAGCTAGTTTACTGTTAATTTAGATCCATGTCTGTGTTCATACTGTATAATGATGTTGGTTGGGAAGCCCAAAAAGATACATTTAAATAAACACTGAATGTTGATAGTCAAGAAGACATTGGACTTAATCTATATCTGCCTGTTGATGTATATAATGTGTGTATACATCTTTCTTTGTTTGTGTAGTTCTTCTCTCCGTTGCATCCACTGAGGGTCCACATTGATGTGGCTCCTAATGGCAAGTCGACTGGAGAAGCAGATGTGGAGTTTCGCTCCCACGAAGACGCTGTGGCAGCCATGTCCAAAGACAAGAACCACATGCGTATGTCCTCCCTTTGTCCTCTTCTTGTCTGTCCTGATGTTGACTCTTGTCACCTTTATCACGCTACATTACTCTACGTTCACGACACAAAACTACTTGTTGACAAACAGCAGAGGAGTGGATCAGCTATATTTATTCCTATTATTCTAATTCTATTTATGTTCTCTACTTTTTCTCTTTTTTATTTGGCTTATTATCTGTGAAGCACTTTGAACTGCATTACCTGACTGACTGACTGTTTGAACTGCATTACCTGACTGACTGACTGAACTGCATTACCTGCCTGACTAACTGACTGTTTGAACTGCATTACCTGACTAACTGACTGTTTGAACTGCATTACCTGACTAACTGACTGTTTGAACTGCATTACCTGACTGACTATTTGAACTGCATTACCTGCCTTACTAACTGACTGTTTGAAGTGCATTACCTCCTTGACTGACTGTTTGAACTGCATTACCTGATTGACTGACTGACTGTTTGAACTGCATTACCTGCCTGACTGACTGACTGTTTGAACTGCATTACCTGCCTGACTGACTGTGTGAACTGCATTACCTGACAGACTGTTTGAACTGCATTACCTGACTGACTGTTTGAACTGCATTACCTGCCTGACTGTGTGAACTGCATTACCTGGACGACTGTTTGAACTGCATTACCTGACTGACTGTGTGAACTGCATTACCTGACTGACTGACTGAACTGCATTAGTCAGTCAGTCAGTCAGTCAGGTAATGCAGTTCAATCAGTCAGTCAGTCAGGTAATGCAGTTCAAACAGTTAGTCAGTCAGGTAATGCAGTTCACACAGTTGGTCAGTCAGGTAATGCAGTTCAAACAGGCAGTTAGTCAGTCAGGTAATGCAGATCAGTCAGTCAGTCAGGTAATGCAGTTCAAACAGTCAGTCAGGTAATGCAGTTCAATCAGTCAGTCAGTCAGTCAGGTAATGCAGTTCAAACAGTTAGTCAGTCAGGTAATGCAGTTCAAACAGTCAGTCAGGTAATGCAGTTCAAACAGTCAGTCAGGTAATGTAGTTCAAACAGTCAGTCAGTCAGTCAGTCAGTCAGGTAATGTAGTTCAAACAGTCAGTCTGACAATAAGCCACAATAACAGATAATTCACACACTTAACAGATAAGCTGCCGTACATAACCTGGGAGATCAAGCAGCTGCATTCCCTCTACTTTAAACAGCAGAAAGAACACAATTTCTTTAATATGAATTATGTTTTCTCCACAGAGCACCGCTATATTGAGCTGTTTCTTAACTCGACAGCCAGTGGAGCAGCTGAAATGAGTGAGTTTTCACTTTTAGTGGACTTTATCTTGTAGTTTAACACTGCCATTACAGTCATGAGAAATTACTTCATCCTTTTTACACTGACCTATCTTTTCAAAACCCTCTCAGGTCGTGGCGGCGGTGGTTACTACAGTAACTCAGGAGGGGGCGGAGGCTCACGGAGCAGCGGGCTGCGAGGTTCATACTGATGATGTCATCCTACTCCTCCAATCCATCCTGACGTTCGTCTCCCGTCTGTTAAGGTCACATTTACATGTAACTTTTTCTAAGCAGGAAAGCTGATCTGAAGTCAGTCATTTGTTGTGTAACAGTTGTTCTTTTTATTGTGCGGAGGGGTTGTACTAAAACTTAAAACTAAACACACATGACCTTAACAAGCACTATTATTGCACCATTCCTAGAAGCATACGAAGAACAAAACTATTGTAGGTGCTTAACATTGTTAATGTAGGTTATGTACATCGCAGGTTTCTTGTAATTATTTTAACAATTGGATATTGTAATATAGTTTTTCATGAGTGACATGAAAAGTTAAACTTCTCTAGTGGTCTGATTAAGAGATACACATATTTCTTTTTCCAGAGTTTTGAATGACATTGAAAGCGCGGTAACCGACTGTGTTACAGTTTTTAGTGACTTTATTGGAATGCACTGTAATCAACTCACTGTTGGCAGGAGATGTTAGTCAGTGCAGAGAAGACAGAACTTCATAGGACACAGATTAACAGCTGTGGGATTTAATAATCCGTTTGTGGCACGGCACTGTGAGGACAGAGCAAGGTCACTTTTAATGAAATTAGCTGATAAAAACTTTGCTTCCACTTGTATGACATGTTGAAGTGACTTATGCTCTTTAGGAGGTGGAGCAGTGAGAAGCAATGTCAAAACATTATAAGCAGCTCTACGTAAGAAGTTCTGATTTTAAATGTTTTTTTTAAAATCCGTCTTTATTCTGGTTTAAATGTATTTTCAGCATTGTGTAACATACCGATTGATTTCTGATCAGCTTTCATGCTTTGAAAAGTTTGATAAATGTGAGCCAGCGTGATTTTTTATGAATGTTTTCACAGTTCATTACAGAATTTAAAACTAAGTTGAATATTATATTCCACTCTCAAAGAGTGGAAGTAAAATAAAGTCTATATTTGAGCTGTAAGATAGCTCATGCAGCTGTTGTACATTTTGCCTAATAAATTTTATATTTAATTCTCTTCATGTCTCCCTTGTGAATACGTCTTCTGCTTATGAGGTGCCTAATCAAGTCAGCAGATTTCAGCAGGGCACAGGAAAAAGACCCAACACTGCAACAACAGTAAATGTTCACAGCAGAAGTTTCAATGACATACATTCAAATGACTGTAAACAACATGGACCATTGTAACACTAATATTTGTAACATGATTTAATCAGAAACTGCTACACAGTCAAGGCAACATACTGTTGGCAATAGAGTTAATATTAAACTGGCAGGATTTAGTAAGCTAAAGAGCCATGGTGATTATCAACATTGTGTATTTACAACAACATACAGTGCTATCAACACTGTACACGTCCCATTAAAGCTGGGAGATTTAGAAGAGCGACACTGTACAAAAAGGTTTCAGGCCCGGGTGCAATTCAGAAACACTATAGTATTTGATATAACAAATTGATGAGCTTTTAAATATTTGAAACAATAGAAACACTTACTGAAATGAACCCAGGCCTTTTTTTTTTTTTATCTCTTCATGGGAATGAATACTTCCAGTTCCTGAAAAGTCACAGGTTGTAAACATTGTATACAAGTACAAAACCAGAATGTGCAGTGGAACTCGTATCATAACCCGTCACTGAAGACTGCATTACAGTCATCAGCATTTAGTTTGACAACACAAACACATTAAAAAAAGAAAAGAAAAAAAAGGTTTCGTTTTCCCGCTCAGGAATGGAGCAGCAGTAAAATGTGGTTCTTCTTTAACGTCTCCATCTGCACAGATTACAACTAACTTCTGAAAGTAAAAATCAATGTGCATAAAACACAAAATCAAATATAAATACTCTCACATTCATCTATATCACAGGTCATACAGGATTGGCAAGTGTTCAAACATACTTTGTGGCTGTGTGTAGAGCAACAGCGGGTTTTCATTGGCTGTGAAGCGCTGCCCTCTCCCTTTCAGCACCCATGTTAACCAGCTGTGCCGTTTACACGACGCGCCACAAAGCTCCGGACAGCTCACAATCTGGAGCGATCGTTTCGGCGTCTGGTCTATTTTTCTTGCGTGCCGCGAGCGAATGAGGCAAGAAAGCACACTGATAATTGATTCTAAACAATATAAAACACATTATTGTAGCCTATTATTTAAATGATCTGAATTCTGATAATATTTATTTAAAAAATAACCTAGTGTCACTACTGTTTGTGATTGTGCTTTTAAAATATTATCCACATATTTGTCCGTTGTGTCTGAACAGATAAAACTCTGTGTGTGTGTGTTGCTTGGAGAAGGCAGGCGCACACACACACACAAATCATCTCCACGTGTGATTAGAAAGTGTAGAGGAGCAGAATCGATCGTTGACCGGCGTGGAGAAATGTGCTTCTGATTGAAACTGCCACCCAAGAATTTACTGATCACAGCGCTTCCACAGCCAATGAAAACCCGCCGTAACACTCAAGTTCATTCTTAACAACCACTAACTAGTGGTCATGCTGTACGCTCAGTGGTTCATCAACTAAAGAGCCAGTTAGTCTGATTTCAATCTGATATCTGTCACCAGAGATGATGACATCTGTTGCTATTCTTGGTCCTTAAAGCAGCATCCACTACATTAGTGTCTCAAACAAACAGTGAAATGTGCCTTTAATCTAATTAGTGTTGCTACTTTGAAATATTTTAGATTCTCTACAGAAATCTTCTCTAGAAATCTAGGGCTCATTTTGGCAACATGAGAAGCACAAGTAGGTAATAATCACTGCATTTACACAGGCACAAAAAAAACAGTTCCTTTGAAAGCCACAGCCCCCATGAGGAAGTAGCCAGCAGAGCAAAACCTGCTTTGTCTGCAGGAAAGTCTTCGCCACATTGTCACAAAATATATTCCAATGTCGCTTAGAGCTGCAACGATTAGTCGACTAATCAATTAGTCAATCGACAGAAAAATAATCAGCAACTTTTTTGATAATAGATTAATCATTAAAGTAGGTTTTCATGCAAAAATGGCAGATTTCAGCCTTTCAAATATGGAGACTTCCTGCTTTTCTCTGTTTTATATTATATTAAATTGAATATAATAATAATTTTATAGACCAATCGATAATGAAAATAATCGTTAGTTGCAACCTTAATGTTGCTCCTATGAAACGACTGCAATTAAAACAGTGACAAACAAACTAAATATACCGAGTGAAATTGGAGGTTGACTTGATCTTTTGTGCCTGTGTAAACGTTGGGATGCTCTTCAGTCAGACTCAAGGCCGTGATACTGTATGTATAAATTATATAATCTCATCTGATTGGCTATACCCTTACTGTATACAGTTCGGGGCTTGACACATGCATTATAATGATGCAGTACCACATAAGACTGGAGGTTTGGTTTTCTGCATTTAGCTGCAGCAGTGCTCATCAGTCAGTGCAGTTTCAGTTCAGTCGATCCTCCTTTCATAACAGAGCTGTCCTCTGTCAAGGTCATTGATTACTGTAAATTGTTTCATCTGTATAACTGATGTGTATTTAGGATAGATGATTATGATATTAAAGCAGAACAAGGATTCTCACTCCTTCATTTTTCAAGTAAGACATGGAGGCCCATGTAATAGTGGACCGATTGCCTCCTCCTCTGTCTGATTACAAGAGGAGATATTTTAACGTTTTCTCTGCAAAGAAAGTAGTGGCGTTAAACAAATACTTGTCTGAATGATGCAGACACCCCTCATTTTGTCAATAAGGGACTTTTTCAACCTGTAAATGAAGACAAGTCAAATTTCTAAATGTCATGCATGCGGTCTGTTTCTAGCAGCAAACAGTGTGTTAAGAGAAGTTGGGTGGGTGATAGTTCTTACAGAAGACAGGAGCATGTTTTTTTTTTGTTTTTTTTACCAGTCTGATTGTTTGAAGCGGTCATGACAGTAGCGCGGGGCTCCTTCACGTTGGATTGGAGGAGCATCGCTGGAGGAGGAGGGCGTGGCAGGTGTCACAGACTCTGACTGGTTTTGGTGAGGCGGGCAGGGGGAGCTCATTGTCAGAGCAGCTGTTACAGAAAATCTCCCCACAGTTCCTGCAGTGGTGCTGCAGAGAGACACAGAAAGCTAGAATTGGAACCACAATAACCACACATTGTTGTGTTGGGCTTGTGTTTTGGCCCATTTTTGGACCAAAACCACATGCTATAGTATGACTTTTTGGGCGATTTTTGAAAAACGCGCTGTACTCTGCCGATTTTGACTTTAAAAAAAAAAAAAAACATGCAATGCCTTTTGGGGGCCCTTTTAAACAACATACTCGAATATGAGGCATTTTGAATTTTTGGCCCAAAACCACAT
>JAOVVB010241593.1:0-21932 GCA_028570985.1 Heterobranchus longifilis | reverse complement strand
AAGTACCAGGGCTGCACGATATGAGGAAAATATGCGATAATGTTGAATATTCTGCCTTTCTGCTGCTTTCAGTATTATAACAAATTGCTTGTTGAATTAAAAAAAAAAAAGGAATTCATTTCTGACATTTTATTGAACAAATTGAACATTGAACTGAACACAAAAGGCACCATTTTTAAAAAAAAAAAGAATGATAATTACATTTTAAAGAGCAGTTTTCTACTGACACTCTTTCAACTAACTCAAATAAACCCTGAGTGTCTTTTGCGATGTGTTTATTGCGAAAGTTGATATTGCGTTGACGATAAAAAAGCGATATATCGTGCAGCCCTAGGAAGTACTGAGCATACGACTGGATAAACGAGATTCTACTGCGCGAGTTGTGTGAGGACTACATCTTTATCACCTCAGATGATCTCACATACACTCAAATAGCACATTCAGTGTGTAGAGGTGGGAGATGGAATGAAAAAAAAATGGCGTTGGAGAGTCGAGTTGGAGGTTGAAATAGTTTCTTATGTGGTGAATGCAGTGAGGAAAATGAAATAAGAGATGTTTGAATTGAAGGTTTTGCCAGTAAAACACAGTTAAATCAATTGAGCAGTTTGGCAAAATGGAGAAAGAGTGACAGAACATGTGAGAGAGAAGGGATTGACATTTAAAAAAAAAAAGATTTACCTCATAGATTCCCCCAAACAGAGACATGAACTTGCTGAGGAGAGCAGCGCACAAACTGGCGATGTGTACGAACGGACCCTGCAAAGAAAACACCAAAAAAAAACAGGTTACAAGTGAAGAAGCACTCTCCTGTTTGTTGTGCGTCACACAAGAGAGCACGGAACAACTCTGTGAAAACGCACCAACAACAACAGAGTCTGCAGTGGATATTAAAATTCTGGGGCTGAAGTTCAAAGTGGAACTAACGGGATTAAAAGTGAGAGCATCACATCGTGCTCCCGTCAAAGGAAGTGAGAGGCCTGCGCTGCACCCAAACTGTGGACGCTGCTGCTGCAGTGTGTGTGTGTGTGTGTGTGTGCGTGTGCGTGTGCGTGTGTGTGTGTGTGCATGTGTGTATTTGCCTCTGAGTAAGTCTTCAGGCAGTCTTTTGGGGGATTCCATACTTGCCTGAAAATGATTTTTCCTAAAAAGAACACTGAGAAACTGTGATGTACACTACATTACACAACCGCCCCACACACACACGCACGCACACACACGCACGCACACACACACACACACCAACCAGTCCTCGAGACATAAACAACATCTGCATAGATAGGGCGGGGATCCAAAAACCTAGAAAAGCATTAATCTCCCTCCCTCTGGGTTTAGACAAGGTCTGAATCTGCACACTCCTTCCGTTCTTTTCCGTTCTTTTCCTCATTGTTTCTTTTTTTTTCTTTCTCCAGATTTCACACTCGTTGCTCTCGACCTGACCCTAAGCGTATCGGCCTCGTCGTGTGCCGTTTATGGATCATTTGTAATTCATGCTGCAGGGATGTAGGGAGCTGGAATGTGAATGAGCTTTCCTGTATTGTAGCATGTTACAGAGTAGTGCGGTACTTTTACATATAAATGTACATCTGTTAGATTCCTTGCCAAATGAGTTCACACAATGCTGATTAAGCCTAACCTGGCATCACCAGACTAATCTGCTAACTAAACCTACAACCAATCAGAGCAAATCAGGTCGGATGCTTGAAGCATGAGAAAAATGGCGGCCTGGTCACAAACTTTCTCAAATTATAGCTCAACAGAACACTAAAATGTGTTTCTGAAAACATTTTAGGGGAGAAATACAGGAACAGAATCTTGATTCATATTTGATCAGTCTTATCAAGTTTCACAGTTTGGTGAGTTTCCTGAGCATTGCGTGAATGGACGGCATCAGCGGCAGCCATCTTGCTTGTTTACAAAATGCCTCACGGACTCTCCTCTGTCAATCATTATCTTAAACCCGCCCCACATGAGATAAACGATTGTGATTGGATTTACTGTTTTCTAGTCGATTGGATATCTGTTTGAATGGGAGAGTGGCCAGACCCATATGCAATAGTGAATGAAACTACGCAGATAGGGCGTATGACGCGGCGTGAATGAACACATGGTAACAAGTGGCTAAATTATACAACAGAGGTTGTCGAGAACATTAAACATCATTGTCAGTTTAGCGGTGGTGACAGTGAAGTCGTGCGACCGTGGTGTAGTTCGTTAGCTTTTTACCTTACGCACATTTACGCTTCTAAAATCATAAAAGCGGTGTTCATTTGTGAGTATTATCTTGCTCGACAAAACGTGTAAGTACCATAAACTTTCTGTTCTCCACTGAGCTTGTTTTCTGCAATAATCCAAAATCCAATGGAAAAATCCCATAGGCTTTTTGTAGAGGGAACCATGGCGACGCTAACTTCCTGGTTGGCCTACAACAAGACGTCATCCCTGTAACAGTATGGCGGGAGCTGTGGCAGTTTGTGTAATTACTCTCACTGCCAGACGGGGGCCACAAAGGTTCTGCACTCCAGCTTTAAATCTGAATCACACCAAGTTTTACAACCTGCTCTACCAATGTTCCTGCACTTCACTTTGACCTACATGGGTTTTTGATGACTGATAATGATTTAAATTGAAGTTGCAGACAGCTGGTCTTCTGTGCTAATACATAGCGGGGGGATGTTGTCTAAACTGGCATTCAAACCTGATGGCAGCTTGGTGCCCGTCTGGATTCTGTATTTTATTTTATTTTTTTAGTTTAAATTGTCCCCTTTTATTTTATTGTCCATCTTTGTCTTACGTTTCTCTTTGCTGTTTATGTGTATCTGTACTTAACGTCACTTGTTTTGTTTTATTACACAATAAAAAAAAAAAAAAACCTACTTAAAAAAACAACATCAGCATTTGAGTTTTATTGGCATTGCCGACATAAAGAAGCAAAGTTGAAAATTGATTTTGATGCACAAAGTCAGCCAGTGAGATGGTTCTGTAATGGACAGTTTATGTGTGTCAGCAGAAGATGCACACACATGCACACACACACACACACACGCTTGCACTCACGCAAAAACATGAAAGCATATTTGAGCAGCTTGCATCTCAGTCTCCGTCTTATGAGTCACATATTGATTGACTCATTGATCGATATAGTTGTCAGCTTGTGTGTTTGTCACGTAGTGTCCCGGCATTGTGCATCATTCTGTAGGGTTCATGCACACACAGACACATACAGTAGATTAAAGGTCCCATATCAGGTTCATACTTATTACATATTTTGGGGTTTCTACTAGAACATGTTTACATGCTTTAATGTTTAAAACACATTATTTTTCTCACACTGTCTGTCTGAATATCCCTGTATTCACCCTCAGGTTTTAGCACCTGTCTCTTTAAGCCCGCTTCTGAAAAAACCCAGTCTGCTCTGATTGGTCAGTGTTTCAGGGTCTTCTGCATCTGCACTGTCAGAGATTTTGCACCGTCATTGACGGAATGACCTATACATTAGTATAATCATGAAATCAGAAAACAGAAGTCCTGACGGCTCATTTAAAAGCACAGTTTCTGAATACGGGCTGTGTGCATTTCTTCGTGGATTGGGCGTTTTGATACTTTGACAGTATTTATACAGCAACTAGGCCTGCTTTATAGTAAACTAAAAATTACATGGAAATCTCACTTTTACAATATGGGACCTTTAAGAATCAGCTTGGGATGATCTTGATGCAAAAAAAAAAAGCACACCAGCCATTCCTCCCTAAAGTAGGCTTTGTTGTATCAAAGAGGAGTTTTGCTTCCTGAAAACCCCTTTGAATCTGTGAAGTCACTTCCCCAACAGTCAAAACAACAAAAAAACAGCCTTTAATGAGTGAGGATATCACATCACCACGAGCTGAGCGCTATACTCCGAAGGAAGGAAAGGAAAAAGGTGGAGTGAAATGCATGCTGGGGGTAGTAGAGTGGGATCACCGTGTGTGTGTGTGTGTGTGTGTGTGCGTGTGCATGCGTGTGCGTGCCATCTATGGGCTTCTCAGTTTAAAGAAATGACAAGTGAGAGCCAGATTCAGCCCGCCTCCGTTCACAGCGTCAGCCTGGGCAGGATTATCACATTACTGACAGGATTCCCTTTCCATACAAGGTAACGAGTTTCATCCGTGAAATGTAGACAGATCTAATCAACGTGAAGCTGCCCTTTGAAATGAGCTTATTATCCATTTTCAGACATGAGGAATTAATTGATTAAATCTCTTTGAAGATGACCTCTGATACGATCTGGTGCTTTTGACCGAGAGGACTTGACATTTACCTGCAGCCAGCATCCCATCACTCTTTATATGTTAGGAACTCAAGGTTGCTCGGCAGAGACATGTATGCAAATCATACAAACGTGTGAGATGCGGGAGGCCTAAGATGTCACCTTACCTGTGTTTCTCCAGCTCGTTGTGCGACGATCTGAAAGGACAAAAGACAAAAGCAGCGTCAGGGCAGCGAGTGCTAACATACTGTCAAAATACACACACTTCAAATCACGTGACACGAGAGTTAGGATCCGATCTGATGGATAATCCCAAGGTGAGAGGCTTGGTTAGTAAATGTTTTGATTTAAATGTAAGACAGATGGAAGCAGGAAGTTTGGAAGAAAAAAAAAGCAGAGTAACAGCAGATCTGAGGAACATTGAGAGGAAAAATGTGCCAAAACATCAAAGAAGGGTGTTGATTCTTCTCTGCTTTTGCCTTTCTTTCTTTCTTTCTTTCTGCCTCCAGGTGGCTTTAGGGCTTTTGAATGCTTGGGTTGCTTTACAGTCAAGTTTTACCTAAGACATAGAATATAATAATACCCCAAAACAAGCCTTAAGCAAGCAATGGCAAGGCTTGATCACACATTCTGGAAATAGATGTCCATGACAAAGTGTACAAAAATGGAGTCTAGTTTTTCAAAACATTTCCCATGTCTGTGTGACAGATCTGTCAGAGTGTGTGCAGCAGAGGGCAAAAATTACCCTGAAAGAGAGAGAGGGAGAGACCCCTCCCTGCCCGCTCTCACACGCTTACAAACAGCATGCATGCACTGCTGTTGTTGCTGCCGCACGCTGGCTGAAAAGCAGCGTGGACGCAGGATAAAAACACACTCAGACGTCTGGAGGCCGAGACGCTGCAGAATTCCTCAGTGTGTGGGCTATTCCGAGGAGGACAGCCCCTGTCGTGATGTGCAGCAGCGAGGGCACTGCAGTCCATCTGGAACAGGCCCTCCGTTCATGAGGCCGTCATGGATACCACGGCAATAAAAACAAAAACAGCGACAACAAAGGGGCCAGACTGACAACAAGCCTTTTCAGATTTTCCGCTGTTTGAGAGCCCTTGTGCTCGCGAAGCAGTGGTTCCCACAGCTGTGCCGAGGAGGCCGAGGCTTCTGCACGGCGACACTGCTCGCTCGCTCGCTGCACCCAAAAGGGTCACAGTTGACCGTGCAACTGCGATAATGTGGCGTCTACTGCAAAAAATCCAAGCACGGGATGTTGCAGTGGTGCCAATAACCTGATCCAAAAGGACGACAAAGAGCTTTATTCCATCATGGAGGAAGTTGTGGTATTCAAAACTGCACAAATTGGGGAAACGTCCCAGTCAAAGCACAGGGCATGAGCAGGAAATTATATGCAGCTTACAGGGGAAGGGAAGGCACACAGATCTGTAATAACTGCAGGTTAACACACGCACCTTTACATGTTATGTAAAAGAATGGCGTCACATGCAAAGGACTCTGCGATCATAAACTTGGCCAGGATGATCAAAGGCCTATTAGCCTTGTATCACCCTTTTTATGGGATGTAAACCTGCCACAGCTCGTCCTCAGAGCACCTTGTGTATGTTCGCCCACATTCACAAGAAGAAATTCAAAAGAAGTCTTCTGCGCTATTTATATTTTTAATTTCATATCTAGTGTGAGAGGTGAAGCAGGAAAACTCTCTGATACAATTCCAGGTCTTCCTCTCTTTTTCTTTTGATTTAACAACAGTCTGCAAGTAAAAAAGGAAACTCCATCAGGGTTTCTTCTTTCTGTGTGCAGAAATAGACTCCCAACTGCTTTTTTTTTCACATGACCTGAATTTTGCATCATTGCAAAACATGTGATCTGTTTTAATTTGCAGATTTGCTCATGATTTCAAACGTTATAACACCAGTTTTTACAAAGAAAAGCATTGTGCTTTTTTTAACTCACAGCCTGCTTCTGTTTTACTGAGATTGAAGTTCAAACATGAAACTTGTTTTTACTTCACTACCCCCTGCATCCTGTTGATGCTTAAAAAAACTGAAGGAGAGTATAAAGGGAATTGGGGAATTTGCCCACAGTGCAGTCACAAGAAGAAGGAGGTCTGGTGCATGAAGCCTGGTGGGCTGGTGTTTGTCACAGTGTGTCAGTGTCTGCTTAAGCCACCACACCCACCTGCCACATCCCCATACACACCCTCGCACACACACACACACACACACACACACACACACAAACAATTGTGTTACTCTGTCAGAGACGGTCAAAGGAATGTGGAAGAGACTGCATTCTCATTTGTGACAAATGTATACAAATATCACTTACAAATTTACGCCTTGTAAAGTAATTACAATAGTGATACAACAGGTTAACATGCTGTACGTGCAATGATGTAACTCTGTGAGTACTCACTGAGTACTCAATGTGCTTCCCTAAACTAATATTAGCCAACAGGAAAGTTATTTTTTTCATCTGATCTTGATGTGCTTGTGTTCTTGGGAATGAAACTGGACACAGCATGCAAATATGTTTCTGCAGAGTTTCACCAAAAGCACATTTACTACAAATCGCATGTAGTTGACAGATGAAAGAGTCCACTGTTGCAGACCTGGCCAAAATAACCCCAGAAAATTATGCGTGTAACCTTGGATGTAAATGTCCTCAAAACTAGGCTCATAAGTCAAGAGAAAGGGGGTGTCTGATGAGGATGTGTCCCACATTGATCCAATCAATTTAAACCCTCTTTCAGACCAGGATAGTGAAGGTCAATGGGGTGTCAACCATGTTGTTAGCAACTACAGCTGAAAGGATTAATCGATTGGTATTGATTATCAGAAGAAAATGTATTGTCAACTAATTTATCAGTTAACTCATATATGATAGCAAGCAAAATATCATTGGGTTTTGTATCGATGGTTGGATAAAACAAGGGATTTAAAGATGCCACTTGGGATCATTATATTGGGCGTTTTTCACTATTTGACTGACATTTTATAGGCAAAACTATAATCAGTTAATCGAGAAATTAATTGGCAGATTATCCAATTATTAAAATAACTTGGGGCTATAATAACAGCCCTGTTAGCAGCCTTCCTACTGAACAGGCCTTTTAATTTTAGACATGAGAATTAAATGTTAACCTGCTGAGGTTTACATGACCTTTAACCAGCTGGTCTGAAAAGATCAGCAGAACAACATAGAACTGACACTTAAACTTAAATGTATTTACTCATGTAATGTTATTCTGTGTAATTGTATGGCCTTGCAGCAGGGTCTATATTAGCTGCAGACTGTCACAACAAATGAATGTGGTCAAACTCTGGATGTTAATTACAGTTTCATGAGTAGACAATGAAAAGCAATCAATATTCTGATCAGAAGCTTTGATCTATGGTGTCTCGGCAACAATGAAACCTCTGTGTGGGGGAGAAAGTGGAGGTTCCTGACATGCATGAGACTCCTTGGTTAAGGACTGATTTAACATCTCGCACGTGCGCGCGCGCACACACACACACACACACACACACACACACACACACACACACACACACAACAAAACATAACACTATAACCACTTGAAAGAAAAACGCACAGGTAAAAGCATGATAGGTGTGAGACAGGGTGCAGAAAGGAAAAGGTTACGTGCATGTCGGTGTGTTTTCTCTCAGCATGAGTAGGGTTTTAGGTGTGTGTGAAACAGAGAGAGACTGGGAGCAGCAGAGTTGACAGTGTACGCGTGGCAGTGTTTATTGGAGAGACCAAAACAGAGAGCCCAGCCCAGGCAGCAGCAGAGAGATGGCAGTGTGCATGAAAACAGCTCCACTAATATGTGTGTGTTTCTATAAGCTGGCACTTACACAAACAAATAACAAAGCTTATATTTACCTATTGTTCTGAGTTTTTCTGGAAATTGGCGATGCTTTCGTTTTCTTTCTGGAAAAGTCGCTACTGTACGGTAAAACAGACGCATAACCGTGTTCTGCCTCTATTGAGAAAACAAAACAACATGAATGTTAATTTATTATGGTGTCTGCAAGAATACTACTTTTTAAAAAAAGCTGTCAATTAGTCATTCGGGGAAATGGTGAAACATGAAATAGCTATAGAGACTATCAAGAGGAACAAAACGTGATCGATCATCAGTGTAATCGCTTCCAATATATCAATATAGCACCGTATAGCCTTCAGCAAGGTCTATATTATAAAACAGCCAATGCTACGTGACTGTTTATGTGTATCTGTCATTATGATACTGGCTCGTATTCTCAATGTCACTCTTGTTTACTCATTTCCGAAGAGCTAATACGAAAACATACTGCATTCTGAGTATACACAACACATATATTAGAACAAATGCAAATGCAGTTCATAAATACATGACACACTTTAAATAATAAAGTAGAACTATTCTTTTCTAGCATACAACGTTAGACTGCTAGGTCCAGTTTGCACCCATCGCTCCATTGTCTGTAAAGTGACATCATACCTGCACTATGGCAGGGCACGTTAAAACTTTACATGATAGAAGATTTAAGCTACACGCTAGTCCTAAAAGCTCCATTCACAAAATAATCACTAGCCTAGAAATCCGGTCAACTTGTCAGTTTAGCTTTGAAATACCTCTGTCTCTTCTTTCCAAGTACTCTGCAGCCTCCAGCAGAATTAAAAGAGAATTAAGTTCCATCTCGTTGTTGTCTTGTTATATAAAAAAGGAAAATTATCTATTTACACAAATGTACAAGTCATAAGATGTTGGAATGGAAATGTTAAAAACTGTTTCAGAGCGATGTACGTGCGCTGCTATATTCAGTTCTGAGTCTTGGTTGACTCCAAACTACAGTATCAACAGCACCTAACTAAAACTCAGGGAAGTGAGTGATCGCACGGCTGTCCAATGAGAAAAGCCTGTGGGCGGGCTCACCGTGTGTGTCTTAGCCTATGAGGGGGCTGCAAACGGCGGGGTGCGATTTGATTGGCTTGACAGTGTTAAAGTCATCAGGGACATACCCTAGCAACAGCCCGAGTTACCCGCCCCCTCCACAGCTGATTGGTTTGACACGAGGACGAGCGGCCTCTGATTGGCTGGGATGAAAATCTGGGCGTGTGTCATAGTTGAACTTGGACTGTTGTTTTGGTTGCCAAATTCGATAACTTCTCAAAAGTATGCTTTTGGATTTGGACCGTGAAGTAGGCTAAACATTCAACGGACATTACAGTCAACAGGGCTCTTTTATGCACGTCAGCTATTTCCCACAAGAGCGTGTGACATTACTCTCAGCGTTTGTGTGCTGTTGTGTTCATTTCCTGCCCAAGTCATTATGAAAGTCCTGTATGCACTGCAGAAACTGAAGTGGTTTAGCCTGCGTGTCCTGAAGATATAAAGTGAGCTGCAGGGTTATTTGCATGTTTTTGAGGAAAATACATGTAAAGTATAAATGTAAAGTTAAACACACCTTTTCATTGAAAAGTCTAAATATTATCCATAATAGCAGTTGGAATAGAGGTAGCAGCATGGAGCCAGAGCTGGGACAAAGTCATTGTTCTGCACGTCACAAATATGTCTCAGGCTTTTGGCTATGAAGTTTCAAGTGAAGTTCAAGTCCTAAACGTTGTGTTTTGAGTCCTAAACAAGACATCATTATGCACCCTTCCTTCACCAAATGTTCAGACTTTAAATAACAGATAGAAAAGTACATTTGCACAAGTAATGAATGCTTTTGAAAATTCTTATAACTTAAAAATAAACCTTGGTATGTTATTCCTGTGTGATACAGTTAGAGCTGAAACAATTAGGCCTTGTTGATTAGTTGACTGACAGGAAGTTAATAGCACAATTTTAGTAAATGATTAATTGTTTATGTTATTTTTAAAGTAAAAATGTTTTCTGATTCTGGCTTCTGTTTTCCGGTTCAGGTAGGGCCTAATTGTGAGATCAATTGATAATGAAAATAATAGTCACAGTGATACAAGTCTTTCAGAATCATGTGATTATTTGTTGTCTGTCTGCTTTTTTGTGGTGCCAAAAAAGACCTTCCCTAATGCTGATTCAGGAACCATTGTTTGAGAAATGATAACATAGCCTACAACTTATGACAAAATATGATATTTTTAGTTTATGGGCTTGGGGAGCATGTAAGACACTCCAAGTTAAATCTATGCACACTGTATATACTGTATATACTGTCATATCCATACCTCGTGTAAATAAGCAACCTGTTACATGTGTCATTATTCCAGCACCCTTTGCACTCTGCACCATTGCACTATTGTCTTACTTTTTACAAACTCCATTGGGTTGTTTTACAGTATATATGTGTATACACACTTGTAGTCAAATGTTTATGTTTGCCTTTGTTCAGCTCTGTGTCCTTATTTTGTTGGCTGAATTCTGTGTAAGTACAGTGAGAGCAACAACAAACCAGAGTCAAATTCCTTGTATGTGTACGCATACTTGGCCTTTAAAACTGATTCTGATTCTGAAGTCACAAGTCATTGGTGTTACAGTCAAAGTTTGATTTGGTCGAATCAAATCTGAGGTAATCAGATTCATGGCTGACAAAATCTGGCTCCAGATCCAGAACTATGCTTACTTTCCGAGGGTAGATCCCAACAGAATGAGGCCTGATGTTTCCCCTCAGCCGTGTGATATTCTTACAGCTGAATTGTGTGCATGAGCAAAGTGTCACTTTGCAAGAGCAATGGAAGAGTTATGAATATCTCAGCAGGAGTTCCTGCAGAGTATAGAAGTGGGTTACTCTGCATTGGCAGGCAGTTTATATTGCTTGCAGCCAGATGTTTGTGCCTCAGAACGTTGGAATACATGCTGAAGAAATCACAAAGGCGTTACGATGAGGGAAGTAACTTTTTAATGTGAATGATGAGGAAAAGGCCCTTGAGGAGCAGAGCCACAAACATTGTTTTTGTTGTAGTTTCTTGGTAACAAATGTCACGCAGGATCCTCATGGGGCCTGTATACTGCAGACAGTTGATCATAGATTGCAAGATTTCAGACGACACAAATTGCTGGTTAAGTCTGCTGTCAGCTTTTACACGTGAACAAATGTGCACATTAAAAAAAAATATCCTCAAAGAATGTGTAAAGCTGTGTATGACTGTCACGAGCAGCCACACACATGGAAATGTAAATATATTGGTGGTGTTAAAAATGTACTTTATCCATGTTGTGAAAAGACTGAATGCTGTAGGCTACACTCAGTTGTCAGTTTATTTACATCAAGCTAAAATAATGTGTTATGCTCAGAGGTGTTTCTAATAATTTGTCTACCCTCATTGATATTTGGTTGGACAGAAAATAAGAAACACCTCTCACCCTGAACATCAACACAATTCATCAGCACCACAAACTACAGCTTCCAAAATGACCATAAAGTTGAATCAGTACCTCTCGAAAACAACATTGTCATGTGGATTTATTGCAGGGCTACTGCAGCTAAAAAATAAAGAATAAAAGAATAAAAGAAAACAGGCAACTAGTGTTTGCATTCAGGATGCAGGTGATTGATGATGATTTAACATTTACAGAAATTGTTATTATATTTGGTCCACCCAGCTGAAGTCATGCAGAAACCACATCCAGCTGCAAATGAAACTATATATAAATGTATGCGTATCAAAAGCGTTTATTTCCTGTGCTTGGCTTGCCTTTGTTTTGCTTGACTTCATTTCGGTGTCATCTGAATGGAGTGGTTTAGTGTAATATTACTTTTACTTACATTTATTTTTTTGTAATTCACAAGTTCATTGTTGCCATGATGCAGACCAAAATCAAGTGGATGGTTTCTATGTTGTGTTACCTATCTTTTGTTTTAATACCCACTTATGAATCAAGGCTGCTTGTCAGTGAGATGATTAATGATCTCTCCTCCCGTGCAATTTTAATCCACTATACACTATTTTTGTGTGTCACTCCTTAACGCACTTCATAGAATACAATGATTTATTTATGAGGAGGTTTGATAACATTTCACAGGAGAATATCATTTGCTGTTGTGCCTGCATGTACATTACACACACAGTAAACAAGAGACCAAATTAGCCTCACTACATCTTTCTCTGAAACAGTGTGTACAGTCATAGTGTGAATATAACCCAGTCATGCATAAAGTGCAAGTATTGCATTTTCTCTGGTCAAGCCTGATGCAGTGTTTGGGCTACACCTCATGACTATTTCTGGGGTAATTAAAGAGACGTTATGCAACTTGCACACTTCTTATCGTATGCCCACATATGCAGTGACGTCGGTTCACTCTGCCCACTGAACTTTGTACATCTGTAGCTTATTTTCTGATTGCAGGAGGCCACAGGTTTATGGAGTCACATGGGGTGATTGTCTCTTCAGTTTTTGTTGTGCGAGCGTTTGTTTGACCTCACTTGAGGTCAATACAAACGAGTAAAATGCCTGTGAGAAACTTGACCTTGGCCATTCATCATCTTGTGCATGTTATCATTTCTGAGGTTTGGGCTTTTATTGACCCTACATAGTTTTAGAAGTCCTGTTACTAAAGTGGACTTAGTTTAGAAAGATGTGGCTTTTTGCTGCTGCATTTGCTGTAATTATTCAGTGACATGGTTTGACAATCATCTCAGTGACTTAAGCCAAGAATGAAGGGGTTAGCGTGGTTAATGAATGCTGATTAAGCAGACACGAAGGAAAAACTCGAACCTTCTGTTCATTCAGAATGTAAAAGATTTGCAAAGTAACATCTGGTTTTGTAAAACTCATGTTAATCTACTTGAACGTTTTGGATTTTCATTAAAATGGAAACTGGCATGTAGACATGCAGATTTCTGTCTGCAAACAAAAAAAACAGACAAAATCCTTTCCTATAGCCATAAAGAAGCCTGATTATTGCCTAAACTTAATATCAGTGGCCTGGTATCTATTTTCATGGTTGTGCTATCCATTTAGTGTTTGCAGCATGCATGAATTATTCTTTATTTATAGATTAATTTCCTACAACTGACAATGATATTGGGGTAAACTATTGTTATCTCATATACCTGCTTGGATATGTGTTTATCAATCTAATGCTTGTGTGTTTTGTGTCATTGAGACAAAATTGGGGGAAATGCAATGATATCAAGTCATGTTCTAAAGTGCTCATTACAAAACAGAAATTCAACCATCCTTTTGCATCAAGGAAATAGCCTTTGTCCCTCTCGCTGCATGTTTCTATTTATAGACTTATCATCTGCATGCTCTCTGATCATAGTGGCTCAGGCCTTGCATTGCTCATTGCCTCGGGCCTGTCAGCCAAATGACTACTCTCTCCACTCTGTCTTTGTTTTCTTCCATCTATCGCTCCATCTTAGCCAAACATGTCGATCCTGTCCATCCCACCGGTAACCAGCTGGCCTCGACGACAATGTTTGTGCTCAAAGTGACCAAATCAGCACAGTAAATAAGAGCATTATGACTCCTTTGGAAATTTAGGTCATCATAATATCAACTGAGAGTTTTTGATAATGATTGAGGTTTGAATTGTTGTGAAAAGTGTAGTTTTCAGTAAGCATGCAGTGCAGTAGCTGCACTACATTCCACTATTCCACTATATTGCTAAGTTTTGAGCATAAAACATTTATTTTTAGAAAAACTGCCAGCTTTACTGCTGTAGATATAATTATTTCAGAGTCAACTCAAGCTACTCAAGCTTCATTGTGGTCTTTTTAGCTGCTCTCGTTTCCCTTTCCCTTATTTACTTGCATATTATTGAGCAAAATGCTTGGAGTCACATTTAATACACACTAAGGCCTGTGCTGCAACTCTGCAGAAGCCTTCCACATGTAATCACTGAGAACTGAGACTATTAAGAAATCATCTTCATTTTTAAGAATTAAAGATAAAGACAAGTATATTCTTCAAGGTACAGTTCAGCCACATGCAATAGTCATCATCATAAAAGGAATCCATTTCTTGAAATTAAAATATTAGGTTTCGTTTTCCTGCTTCTGTTTTCCATTTTAGGCACAACTGAGGACCAAAATATCAGCAACATGTGTTTTTCTGCAGCGGACAGTCTCAAAGTGATAATCCCCCAATCAAAGTGATGTTCTCAGGAAATAACCCAAATGCTTTCAATATGTGACTGAAGGGTGGTTCCTTTTTTTTTTTTTTTTTTTTTTTACACAAGACTCCTCTGTCAGTCTCATTTACAGTCATGCTCATGAAACCTTCAACAGTAAATAGTCTGGACACTCCGAAGTCTTTTAATCTTAAAAGACATCAATAAATATTCTGGGGCCAGAGGGCAGACTAGCCAAGCCAGTTTGTAGCATTTATTTGTTCTGGACAATTTTGACTCCTCTTTAATCAGGATGGTCAAAATCTAATCACCACCTCAAGACGACATGTTGTGCCTCTAATGTGCATACTGTGAGATTAACTTAACCCGTTTTATTACATAAACTCTGATATTGTTTGGATCCATGCATGTGTAAAAGCACAGCTCTGGTATAGTGTGCTAATGAGACTCCAGTGTGATTGCTAATCAAGAAAGCTAAAGAGAGACGAGGGAAGAGAGATTGCAGAGTTGGGGAGTTGTTGTTGACACTAATTGTTTACTGACTACCTTCCTCCCTTTTGCAAGCACACTCCACACCATCCTTTAGGCCAAAGGTCAGTTACTCTAGTCTGCTTTCCACCATTTTGGTTCCACATGTAATCAGGATTAGGCTTGTTAATGCCACTGCGCTCTATTGTAACTACAGAAAGGATAAAAGTCCACAGACACATTTTACATTTGCTGTCAACAGGCCCCAGCTCAGATTATTGTTGAAGGGTTAAAAGCTTAAAAAAAAAAAAAATACAAATCAAGCCATACTGGTTTTGTAGGCGTTGAAATAGATGCTAACACCCTGAGTTGATAGAGTTAGCCTATTATGAGGGTTCATGCCCATATTGAACAAAGGTCATGTCGTATTAGCGAGTACGCTCTCATTGGTCTCATGTTTGTAGGGCTGATGATGCTCTGTGATTAAAAAAAAGAAGGTGCTCCTTGTATGACTTCACCATTTTCCATTTAGCTTTAGCTTGATGCAACACACCACATGGTTTGCGTAGTCGATACTGAGAGATTACAGGTCCCATCATCCATCCCTCCCCCAGTGTGATTTCAGGAGTATCCTGTGTGTCATAGGTGGTGACGTTTCAGAGAAATACCAGAGTAAAGAGTAAACTGTCTGGAAATGCGCCTAAAGGGCGAGGTGGGGCGTGTACACAACAAGAGTCTGTACACCTACTGCGCATGCATGCACAAACATAACTCAAACATCCAGTTGCATTATGATCCATTGTTTTTTTTATATATATATTGTAAAAAATGTAAAATGTATCACCTTAAATTGTCAATTTTTCTGTAACGGAGAACAAATGTTTCTGCAGCATCAAGCACAATGAGAGTACTGTACATTTGCTGAATGCTATTGCATCATGTTATTCTGATTTAAGACAGGGCGCTCTCATGGTATAGCTGGCAGCTTGCGTCACATAATGAAACCTCTGTAAGCCTGAGACTCATCTCAGCCTTGGGTTGAAACCTTTGATGTTGCTAGGCTTCAAACCTCAGTCCATGGGCTTATATTTCTTTCTTTCAACCAGAATATCTCAGATGTATAGGGCAGCAGTCCACACCCACACACGCACACACATACACACATTCGTGTATCCAGTCTAGACATCTTCCTTCCACAATCATCATGCTCGATCTTTATGTTTATGTTTTGCAGCAACATTTAGAAATGTTTGGGGAGGACCTGTCTGGTGGCTTCCGAAGGCCGTTGGCCTTTTTTTTTTTCTTTTAGGATTTTAAAGGGGAACTACGCCCATTTTCAAAATTCGTACATGTTATTCCTACGGTCTAAGACGGGAGTCCCCAGACTTTTTCAGCTCGAGACCCAAAAGAGAAATTTGGTGTCTCTCCATGACCCAAACTTACAAAAATGCATCATGAATTGCCATAACATCTACATTTATAATCTACTGATAAAGAACACAAGAAACCATGGATTTAAAATGTATATGAAATGTATGTATTTAATTATAAAAAAGTACATCACAGCAATAATCACATTTGCTGAGTGTAATGTTAAGTTTCTCACCACCTCATAACGAACTTGCACTGAAAAAATGATAAAAACAGCCCCACACACAGTGTCTGAGCTGAACAGACCAATGTAGCAAAAAAAAGAACGCTCTTTTATTTTAATCAGGAAAATTAATTCACATATCACGGCATTGTTATGCATTTCACATTGCTGATTTGCAACCCATTATGCAGTCCCGACCCTAACTTTGGGAAAGACTAGTCTGAGACAGTCCAAAAATATAAATAAACATCAACAACTTTCTGTCAAATCCAAAAACTAAAGTGCTAAAACTCACATTTGTGATGTCATCAAGTATAAAGTATGCAGCTGCTCCATAGACCTATATGTTATAGATGACACTGAGAATGTTCTGAGTAAACAGGTACATTTTCTGTTTCAGAACTGAGAACACTACAATAGAATAAAGTTAATTTGATGATAAAAAAAGAAAACAAACATTCTGTGGGTCCACAAAATCAGTCTCCCATTCATTATCTATGGAGCCGCTCCAGACTTTATACTTGATGACATCACAAGTTTGAGACTTACTTCTCTGATTTATGGCTTTCAGAGAGCATAGCTCATGTTCACAAATATTGATTTAACTTTTCCTTGGCTGTGGAAATAACATATTGGAATTGTTAATGGAGGTGGTGTTCCCCTTTAAAGGCAATATTCACCCAGTCAGCTTTCACAGTCCAGCTTCAACGTGCTGGCTGTCACGTCTGTTTGAGTCATATCTGCTTATCTCAGCATGTGTGATGATGGGCTTATGATGTCAATATTCTCAGGTCACGCTTTGGTTGTTTTCAAGGATAGACACAATAATGTTAATCGATGATAAAATAGTATCAGAAGTTACTAAATCTTTTAATTTTTTAAGTACACACAATGCTTTTTGCTGTACACGTGTCATTTTACGCCGTGAATATGCACCTGGCTTTCAACTGTAAATCCATCTGCATCAGCATTATTATTATTTTAACCCAAACCACGATGTTTTTCCGAAACTTCACTACATAGTTTTGTTGCCCAAACTTAAGTTTTGTTTGAATTCACAACATTAACATGTTTAAAAGTGAAGCGTCACAGTTTGGCACATAAAAGTGACATCAAGGGTTCCTGAAGCGTCTGTATATGTAACGAGTTGGGAAGGAAAACAGGGCGTAAAATGCGAAAAGCTCAAAATGCCAATTACATGACATGCAAAAAGTGGCATGCTGTTTGTACGTTTTCCCATGAGATCACGTTGCAGCGTCACCAATGTAAGTAGGTTGCATGACTATCAGCATATTTGTATATGTATATATCATTACTCCCCCCCCCCCACACACACACAGATCTTAAAGACAAACTTGACTGATCTCAATTTCACCAATATATTCTGCTCTGATGAAAGCCACAAGGCCGAAACGTTAGCATGTGTTTTTTGACATGGCCAGAATAAATTGGTGAAATTGAGATCAGTCAAGTTTGTCCTGAAGATCTGTGTGTGTGTGCGCTACCTTTTTACCTCTGGGTATTCAGTATTGAAACTCATGATTTGACGCACTGAATTTCTTTTGCTATTTGCATATAGTTGATTTTGCATCTTTGGAGCTCTCTGTTAGTAATTTACCTGTCACCCTGGCAGCAGTGTGTTCTGGGTCTGTACATGTGTATAAAGACCATCCAAAAGACTCTTTCCTCCCCTTCCACCCATGCATTCTCCCATCTGTGTCCCCTCCCCTGCCCTGCTTTCTCTATCGGTGTGGTTCTTCTGCCCACAGAGCACACGTCTGTTCACACAGCAAGAAGCTGAAAGGTGGCAAACTATTCGTCTATCCTATGCTGCTTCAGTCTTGCGGCCCAACCTCTTCTTTTTTTTGTGGCACCAGTGGACGTACCTGCATGTTTTCTCCGTCTGGCACTGGTCACCTGGACTCTCTCCAGGCTCCCGGGTTCCTCAGTTCCTCTGCCTTGCTGGCATGAGTGCTGCGGTGGAACGACTTGTCGCTTTGTCCTTCTCTTCTTGTGCTCGATGTCACATGACAACACCATGTTGCTGTAGCATATGTCCTCCATGGGACCAGAAACTCATGTGATGTTAAAGCATGAGTGCACAGGCCTGCTGCCGTCAGATATGTAGTTGAGAATAATGGGTAATTTGTCTAAGGAAATCAGTGACACTAATAAATAAAAATATACCAACTTGATCTCACAGAAATGCGTGAAATGACCACGGCCTCTTAACACCGAATTACGTGCTGGGGTCTCATGTTGTGTTATATTGCGTGGTGTCACCACAACAAAAAAACATCTACATTTCTGTGAGTTTCGTAAACACGTTGGTAGGTTTAGAAAAAAACATCATGGTTTGGATTAAATACATTATGTAACTTATGAAAATGACTTATGAAAATGTTGTTTCAACCGGGATGCGGCCTCCGGTCTCCCGCGCGAGTTCAATGTTAAAAGGTCGTGGTCATTTCACGTATTTCTGTGAGATCAGTCTGAAATATGCATTTCATCATTCACACAGTCATTTGCATGTTTGTGCTTCACTCAGTTTTTACATTTTAAATGGGTCAACTACCACTATGACTGAAACACAGACACCAACACCACGTCAAAAAAAGCCACTGAAACTCAAGGAAGGGGGGGGGGCAGGGTTGTGTGTGTGTGTGTGTGTATGTGAGGTTGAATGGGCTCAAATGAAACAACCATATCCGTGACCATGGCAACTGGCGAACTTAAGCTAATTCATACACTCAAACAGCGGGTCTCTAACAACAAACATCCTCCCTATAAATATGCAAACCAGGCCTATCTTCTCTTGTGGGTGGGCAGCGGAGAAGGGTGGTGACAGACCACCCACCAATGGATGTGATTCTCTTCTGATAACGGAAGAATATTAGAAAATGAAAGCGGTCTCTATATGAAACAAGAAGCAGAACCGAAGGACCTGTCCTGGTTTTAGCCTTGAGTCTGACATCCAGAAGAGAATCCTTGTCAGGATGTCTGGATTTACAAATCCCCGGTGTGACATTGCCTCTAACCTTTGTGACTTGTTTACTGTGCATTTCCGTGCATTCAGCTGGAGTGACACTCCACCCAAAATCTGTCTTTTGAGTAATCACCCCCTGTAGGCTTGAAAGGTGGCTTTAAATGTTTGTAGTTTTTCTGATAGAAAACAGTCACAGGTCGGCTTGGATGTTGATTGTCCCAATGCTCACTGGATGTACACTGGAAAAAACATAGATAACATGATAAATAGGTTGACATTTTGGGGAATTAGCCCATTTACTTTCTTCCTGAGAGATAGATGAGGATATTGATACAACTCTCATGTCTCTCGTGCGTTAAGTACGGAGCTGGAGCCGGGGGATTACCCTAGCTTAGCATAAAGAATGGAAGCAGGGGGGGAAAGCTTGCGTGGCTCGGCCCGTTTTGGTTTTTGTAAAACCAAAATGTAAAAAGATGACAATATGTGGTTTTATGGGGAGTTAGGTGCTGTAGGCTACATGCTTCCAGTCTTTATGCTAACGTAAGAGCCTTCTGGCTCCATCTCCATACTTAATGCACAGAATGATATCAATCTCATATAGTGCTCAGCAAGAAAGTGAAAATACTTTTTATTCTTGAACCACTTCTGCAGCATAATCAGTGGTGCAAACCTGCATATACCCACCTCTTTTTCTGGCGGTTTACAGTATACCCACCTATCAGCCAAAAAGCCAATGGAATATATAAGACAGTATGCTATTCACACATAAAACATCACACCAAGACACACAAAGTAGTCATTACACACAAAAACACTATATGTAGTCCATATTTTTGGAGAAACTTTGGTTGGAGTTTGACTCTGTTTCTTAGCAACTGTTAGCATCCATAAGCTTTGGGAAAACATACATGCACACGTGCCCCACAAGTAATTAGTTGCATGTGTGAGGGAATACCTGCGTTGCTGAAATGTTTAGCTTAAGCTTCTCATCAGCTATAACTCACGAGTGGTCAAAGGGCGTGGCAGGGACAAATGTCAGAGACAGCACGCCACTGTAATTACAACCATCTTAGCAGGGTCATACATACAGCGCAACATTTGTTTTTGTGACTTTGTTTATGCTCTTTGTTGCACGCCCACTTGCATTGTTAGTGTGCTATATGTGTGTATTTGGGTGTCTGTGAGCATTATTTTGCCCATCTGGCATTTTAGGCCCACAGCTGCAAGGTACAGGGTTTGGCTCATATCCGCTGCTGAGCTGGCAGTGGAGGGAGGGCTGTTAAAGGGTCCGGACTGTGAGGAGTCATCACAGCTCTCTTCCTGCTGTACTCTTCCACTGCTTCACTTTCCTCACACACACAACTTCAGTGGTGTGTTTTCTTGCTTGTGTGGTTTTTTCTTTAGCTTTGGGGAGGGGTCTCTGTGAGTACTTGTGTAACACTGAATGTGAGGATTTATATGCCAGGCAGGCACTCCTCCCTACAAAAATAAGCCGTCTTTCTTTTCTCCATACACGCGCTGAGGCCCCTGACAGGTGGCATCCCCATGGGCCGTGACAGGTAATTACCCCCAGGTGCTGCGTGTGTATATATGTATATAAGAACCAGCACTGGCAATAAGGGAAGGTTATAGAGGGCTAATCCAGACATGCTAGTATTAGTGTCACCTTCAGGACCACCGCAGCTTTGACTCAGCTCAGGCACTCGCTGGTTAATTCATGTTACACATCAGCTATTGTCCAGAGCAGCAGGAGGGAAACACATTCTGCAGTTGAGCAATGTTTTCATCAGAAAAACAATAGGCAGAACCACAGATATGCCCGGCTGTTTTTAAGGGCTCGGAGAAAACCTCTCGGGGTGTTTTTTTATGAGGGAACCGAAAGAGCATCAAGAGAGGAAACATGCATGTTGGGAAAGACAAAAACATGCTAACACATTTTGATTTTTCTCAACCCAGTCACCAGAATAACGTTCCTGCAAACCACTGATATGTTACATTTGTACATTTTATATGTGAGGGATATCAATGGGAGTATAAACAGCATGCCACTACGCTTTCAGGAACCCTTGACATCACTTTTATGCGGCAAACAATATGGTGCTTCACTATGGTTGCAGTTTTGTGAATTCAAACATAAAAAAGCTAGGTGGTAAGTTCAAGAATAACATAGTGGTGGTTTGGGTTAATACATTTGTAGTCTCACGTAGACAGACCTGTCTGCAGTGCTGTGTCTGCGCTGGGGAATGTCTGGATTCAATGCGCTTTTACTCTGGAAAGTGAAAAAAAGTCCTTGGCATGTTTGTATTTGCTAAAAGGTCCAGTGTGTAGTACTTAGCTGCCTGACTGACAATTATTGTGTTTTTATTAACTTAGAATGAGTCGTGTTTATCTGCATGGGGAGCAGGTCTCCCTCCATGGAGGCGGCCATTTTGCAGCTGCAGTAGCCAGAAATGCGCCGCTAGGAAAATGTAGAAGAAGAGAGTGTTTGTTTTTGCTCACCAACATTTTGTTTGAGTAGTTTGTGAGAAGTTTGCAACCAAAATCTGTTCAATTAGCTTCTTGTCCCTGGAGGCCACCGTAGCTTGT
>JAOVVB010241585.1:0-21933 GCA_028570985.1 Heterobranchus longifilis | reverse complement strand
GTTTTGTTTTGTTTGTATTAAGTCTGGTGCTACACGACTTAATAAAGACTGTTCTTTTTGCTACTCCCGGTGTCTGCTTCTGTATCTGGGTTCTCGTTCTTGTCCTCGCCTTGACAAAGAAGAAGTAAGATGAAAGATGAGCGGAGAGGATGCAATTAAACTTTTCTTACTGTCATTCACACTGTTAATGCACCCAATGTCTAATTTCCCTCCATTCTACTGCCTTACTAAACGAGGCTTCCTATTAAAATATTGTAGTGACGGCCCACATTGCCCATCATGCCGCTCTCTGAGTAGTTTAAGTCTGCTGTTTTATGTTCCGAAATGCAAACAATACTTTTTGTTAGTGTTTGTAATGTGACTATTCAGAACACAGTGGTTTGGTAATTGTCATTTTTGTGCTGGTTTATAGTTGTAAACAATTAGCGAATTGACTGGTACGTTTCTTGAAATCAATACATGTTCTCTCGTTCGCAGTGCGGGACAGCGGGACAGAGGCGTAAAGTGGAGGGACCGATGAACCCTTGGCCCCCCTACATCTGGAGCCTGTGGCGAGTGTTTGTCACGCTCTTTGATCAATGCTTTGGTGATCAGTTTGGTCAGAGTTTCAGACGGATGGCTTTGGATGGAGAATGCATCACGCTGTCGCACTTTCATCGTCACATCTTGATGGTGAGTTCAATAGAGTATTAATAGTCTTATTAATAATATTATGAGAGGAGAGAAAACTAGAGTAAGAGTAAGTAGAGAAAGAAAAGAGCATTGTGGGAGTTACCTTGTTCTGATGGATGGCCTTGCCTGCAGCCCTACCACTTTTAACACTCTGCTTTAAAGAGCTGCTGTCTTGCATGAACACAACACACACACGCACAGTTTGAACTACTTATATTGTATCATCTGATGTGTTTGTGTCCCCTGAACACACTTCTGCAGAAAGCCAACTCAGCTCTTTCCCCATTCTATGCACACACACACACACACACACACACACACACACACACACACCCCCACCCACACACACCTCGTCTTCTACAGTACATTGTACCTGCACTCTTTAATATGATGACATTCAGAGGTAATATGACAGCCTGTACCTCAATATTCATCTCACCAGGAGCTGCACACAGGCCAACACTGAGTCCTCTCACCAAATAAAAGCTGGATATTTTTGAATCAGCACTAAGCCCAGAATTATTGTGAGCACTGCTTTTGTGGGACTACATTCCTCTATGTACACCATTGTCCTGGTAGCTGGCAGTAAAGGTGCCCTGGAGTCCCAACTCGGTGTTAGAAATGTGACCATTTTTACCACAGGACTCACTCAGATATCATTAAGTAGACATTGCAATCAGCTTGTGCCGCCGCCATCTTGGAGCAGTGCTCTGACCCATTCTGTCCATAGACTGTATGTAAAGACTCATAGAAAAAGGCAGACATTTGTGCTGTTTCTGGATGTTCTAACGAAATAAATGCCAAAACATGGAACAGCTAACATTTAACAGATGAGGAATTTTTACAATATTTTACTGTTAGGTAAAAAAAAAAAGGTAATCCTTCTAAGCTGACATACAGTTCAGTGATACTAACGCTAGCTTCTATCAGGTAAAGAAAAAAATCAAGATGCATATTTTTATTCAAGTAATTATCAGTAAGATGATGAAAATGACGTTTGTCAATCAGCTGTATCTGTATGTTATTCAATCACTAGAGGCTCCACACAAGTCAATCCCCATAGACCACAATGTTAAAAATCCTGAACTTCACAGCATAAATAAACATGTTTACAGCCTGGTACAAAAGACTGAATTCATGACAACTGTACAAGGAGTGGATTTTTATACAACTCACCTGTTTAAATTATATTCAGGCTTAAAGCTGCTTACTGTTATCTACACAAGATAAGGTATTTTGGTATGAAAACCTGCATTTTTTATTTAATTTTGTTTCATTTTTTAAAGATTATTTTTGGGCCATTTTGCCTCTATGATAGTACAGCTTGAATATCGACAGGAAAGGGGGCAGAGAGACGGGACGAGACACAGCAAAGGGCCGGATTCAAACCTGAGCCGCTGCAGGACTCAGCCTACATGGGGCGCACGCTCTAACCTAGAGGCTGCACCAACCTGCATTTTTAATTTACCCAAGTCCCCTGTATCATAAATACATGTCTGGCATTTGTAACAAACTGACCCCCTTGAAAATTGGTAGAAAATCTGGCAATAAATTACGATTTTAATAGTCCTCCTGCCTCAACAGACATTGCCTCGATAGCATTAGGAGCTGCGGCTCTACTGTCCCAAGATGGCCGCCGGGTTGGCGTATCTCTCCAATGAACAGCAGAGGCCAATGCGGTACCTTCGTATGTACATCTATAGTCCCACTGGGGATGCAAACCTTAACCCCCAACACACTGCTCACCCTAAAAGAAAAAAGAAAAGAGAAGTTTCTTTCTGTCTCCTCCTCTCCCTCTTGGAAACTTCTACCGTGCTCCAGCAGGGAAATCCTTAAGGCTACACAACAGATGGCAGCGACTGCCTTTTCTCAGTTCCCACCCAAATCTGTTTATACAAGTGTGAGTGTGTTTACACGTGGGTGAAACATGGGGATGGAGGGCAGGAAGAAGGTGCCATCGCGTCCCATGAGGGACTGGCATTGTGGTCGGCGGCGCGGGGCCCTCCCTCCAGTCTGTCCGTCTAGCACCCCACCTGCCTGGTCCGAGCGTCCATCTGCCCACTGCACATAAGCCCACTACACCCAGCACCACGGCTTTAACAACACATTACACTGTGTTAGCTCGCTGATTGGCAATTTGGAACCAGGATTCTATTTTACACAAAAGAATACTGCAGTACAATGAGTACTGACATTGACCACAAATGGCTGAGCAGCAGGAAGAAGTGTTATTGGCTCTCAGCTGCCATATTAGTTTACAAAGTCAACAACATCGACTTCAATCATGGGCCGGAAATACGACTAACCACAACAAAACATGCATACACAATGCTACAGCAGCGTCAACATGGAAACTACATAGAGATCTTAAAGTACTTTCAAGATTTTTAGCATAACTGTTTGCATAATGCAAACTGTAATGAACTTTTTAATTCTTAAGAATATTCCAACATTGGAATTGGAATGTGGAAAAAAATATTAAAACATCCTAAATAAAAAATAAAAAATAAAATAGAAAAACAATAAATAAAATGAGCAAAACTTGGAGGAGCGGCTTGTCAGATTAATAGATTAGCTGGTCCACCTTAAAGGTCAGTCCACCTTAAGTGAGCCGAAGTTGTCAGACAGAAGCAGCGTGACCAGAAATGACAGCAAAACGTGTCAGTATAGCTGTTTTCTGTTCATTTGGTGTCGGCGCTGCACCCAAGTCATATAATGGTCGGGAGAACCCTGCTGTTTATTCTGGCATCATGTTGGATAAAATGTTGGTGACATTCTTATGTAAACAAACACGCATGTAAACACAACAGGCGATATCGAGGTCAGCAAAAATGATTGAGGTTGTGTCCATTTGTAGTACAATAAGTCGATATAGTAATTATTGTGACAGGCCCCATTTTAATTTTTTTTTTCATCAGCAAATTGGCTACCAGCTGACCAATAAGAAGTCATATTCATACATGTGTACAGCATGACCATTACAACCTGAATCTCATTACTATTGCTTTGCCTCCACCTCTTGTGCTCAGCTTTTGATATCGACATTATCAAGTTTCAGGTTCATGTGTGTGCTTATTAAAAGGGGATTAGTTACAGAAGTACCAGAATCATAAATAATTTATCAGAAATACTGACCAATGGGTAGAAACAGGACAAAAAAGAGCTGCTGTAATATTACGTGAGGAGGATAGTTACTGAGTGGTCACTACAGTTTCACTCACTTTTTTATTTAGGAAGTGCTGAAATCCACAAAGTAGCAGCCTGGATGGAGTAGGACACGACGCTCACACACCTTTGGTTTAACTCCTTTTTGATGCATCAGAGAAAAGTCAGGAGAGTTTGACTGACAAACCCATTGGCTGTGTACTACTAGGACTATGTTGCAGTATTTAAGTGATGTTAGTTTTTTTAAGTAAGCTCTGCTCAAGTTTTCCTCGGCAGATGGAAAATTTGGCAAAGAAGTTCTGTATTGATCAAATATGAATACATTTCTTCACACACTTCACACATTAACAGACTTAGTTGTTTTGTTTTTTTTCGGAAGCTTGTACTGTTTTAAAATGCATGGTTTGGATATTCATTGGTATTACCACACATATGAGCTTCTAAAAATCAAGTCCTTTAATACCTTTTATATATGTTCAGGCTAAAACTTCCACTCTATTCTACTGTTGGACAATTGGATTCAGATCTGTGCTGTATGATGTGATGCCTTTACATAATTTGAAATTCATGTAGTAATAATGTGAGATTAGGCAGTGAGGGCCCCGGGCTCCGAGGTTAGACACACACTTCTCTGTGTAATCTATGCATCCTCTCCATCAGGCTGAATGTACTGACCTTGTCAGCTGATGATAGTGGTGGGCGGGCGCCTCCAGGGTCTTGTTTGCACCGGGCAGATGACCTTGTGTTGTCTCCAATCAGATACAGTAAGAACACAAAGTCTCCAGGCGATCGAAGCTGTCACACTTCATAAAGGAGACGCTGAATAAAAACAACAGACAGAAGAGAAAAAGTTTTTTATCAAGTGGAAGAGTAGCCCCTACATTGACTTCTACTGTCTGAATATTGAACAAGTGTATAAATATCCTCCAAACCTTCATCACTAGCTAAACTAATACATACAATAAACTGCAGTCTGTTAAGTTCATCTTCTCATGGTGGCTGAAAAAAAACTTTTATGAAGTGGTAGAATATGTGGGTGGAACAACAATTTGTGATTTTGACCTGTTTTAACATTTCAACAGAAACTTTGTTCGACTTAATAGTTATCAAGAAAAAAAAACATCCATAAACAACTTGTCTTCTGCAAAATCAATAGAAGAATGATTTAGGAAGACCTATTTATTTGAATAAATAGGTCTTCCTTTAGCCAGGGCTCGAAGTACTACGTGCATATGCACGTCAGTGCAAAGAAAATTTGAGCGGTGCACGTAATTCTCAGCTCTACATGCACCATGCACATAAGTTGGTACAGAAAATATGTTGTATATGTATGCGGATGGTATCGTTCTCTGGGACAGGTAAAAATACAAAAATAAATGCTATAATGGGTCGCTGAATATATACATGTGTCCCAGTGACTCAGAGTTATTATCAACATGTATCACTACACGGGACACACAGGACACACCTCTTCATATGGGATTGTAGTGCTTTTGCTATTTTTTTATACAGATTTGTAGTATCACATTTAGTTTACTTCATATTCCCAAACAGCACTGGAAGCTGTTGAAATGAGAAGTCAGTAATATTTATCTATTTACGTATTAATATAGTAGTAAAAAGGTAAAAAATAATAATAGGTGCAGGTAAAAGTATTTTGGTGCATGTCATTTTAAACACAGTGCTTGAGCACATATTCAGAGCGTAACACAGTGAACATATATCTGTTGTAATTGTGCCACTGCTGTATGTACGTTTCATCTCGTAAGCTCATTCGGACTGGATTTATTCCTCCGGGGGAAGTGGGGTGCCTTTAACATTACCTGCGCTGGTCAGTGATTTTAATCCTGCCCGCAGTGCTTATGTGGGTAATTTTTCACTCCCACTCTGGTAATAATTACAGCAGCAGTTATCTACTGTTGTTCTGTGAACCTGCTGGTCCTCTTGTAATTTAAATCCTGTGCAGAGCGACATCTTTGTTTTTTTTTTTCCATGTGAAACTTTTTTCTTTTTATTTATCAGCTCAATGTGGAATTTGACTGTTGTTTGAAAATGGAGTAAATCAAAAATGTTGTTGCTAATCTGATAGATGAAAAGATTGTAACAAAAACACATAGGCCTATTAAAGAACCAATATAATGACAGAAACAAAATAAAGCCATCAAAAGAGCAAAGCTCTGTAAAAGCTCATCAAATGTGCTGCTGGATTGTCAGCTACAGGGAAATACTGCTATTCTATTATATGCTCTGTTTTTTAAACCGACATTTGTTTATATTCTGGCAGAAAAGCTTTTTTTCTAAGATTTTTCTAAGTGGATTTATGGACCTTTATTCTGGATGACCTCAGAGATAATGATAGCCTTGGGACGTGTAAAATACACTGACTGATATCAATATGTGTTTCTTGTCTGTGTGTTAAGATTTCATGTGTGTGAAAGTGAATATTTTGTTCCTAAAAATCAATGAATAATCATGATGAATAACTGTGATCTCAGATTGATCAAACTAATCAAGATTATCAGTTTGGCCATAATTGTGCAGCCCTAATATGCAATTATAGTTCAAAGAAGGAAAATCGGAATTGACAATAATCGGAATCGACTATTAAAACATCAGAAATCGGAATTGGCCAAGAAAATTGAAGTTGGTGCATCTCTAACAGAATGATATAAAAACCTCAAAAAAATAAGATTTGCCATGGTTTGCATATTTTTGAATGAGGTAATGATGCTTGCTAAAGTTCACTGAGTGACTCATTTTTACTTTATTTCATAATATTTTCACTTCTGAAAATAGAACATTTTCCAATCTCCAGGAATGTTACCTCCAAAATCTCTTTAAAAACTTTTAAGGATTTTGTTTGTTTCCTTCAGTCGGCGATGCTCTCCTCAGAGCAGAGCGAGACAGTTAATGCTCCAGGATGTGAATCAGATGGGGAGGAAAATGTGTCAAAACCACCATAATCTTTCTATATTTACATCTCTCTCACTGTGTGTTTACCTTGGCAGCGGCTGTTCTCGGATCAGCTCTGTGCTGCCTTGGCCTCTGCCCCTTCCCTCTACTCTACTGTGCCCACTCAGGTTATATTCCTGCTGCCAGCCAGAGAGAGGGGGGGGGGAGAGAGAGAGAGAGAGAGAGAGAGAGAGAGAAAGAGGGAGGGAGCGAGACAGAGAGAGTGAGAGAGAGACAGAGAGAGAGTGAGAGAGAGAGAGAGGGAGAAAGAGGGAGGGAGGGAGACAGAGAGAGAGTGCAAAGACAGCAGAAGGCAAAGAACATCAGGGAAGAAAAAGTTTAGTATGATGAAAACTTCTGATATGAGCAGAAGTTATGGGCAACTGCACGGTAAGCACAGTTTACCCACTGTAGCTGCTGTCATGCCAAGTTTGGCCAAACTTTTAGAGACAAAATAAAAGTTCCCATCGGCACGATGAAGCCAGTAAATGGGAATGATTTGGTCAGTGACGGAAAATGCGACCTCTGCGCTGGATGTTTTGGTTTAGTTTCTGTCTGCGTTGTTAAACAAAATGAACTGAAACCAAACAGATATACATCATTATCCAGAGGGAGAGAACTTAACTGGATGGAATATTTATATTAAGATGACAGAATTATTTCACTGTTTGAAGTACAGAACTGTTCCAACAAAATCAGCAGCAAGACCCATTTTACAACCCTCTTATGTTTTTGTCATTCTCTGTAGTGTCGTCTGTGATGACCACAGAGCTGGAGGACACACACGCACACGCACACGCACACGCACACGCACACACACACACACACACACACACACACCAGCAGTGATGGCACCGAACTTGACATCAGAGACTAGGGAGCATTCTCATATTCATAAGAATGAAATATGAATGAGTGCTGCATGCATGAATACTATGGCACAGTTACACATTCAAATAAATTAAACATTCATATTTACATTTGCAACAAAGTGGATATTGCAGTTCTACCAATGTTGAATATTGTATAAAGGGCGTTTTTGTTCAGGCACACATTGATTCTGTTTGAATATGATGGAGGCTGCAGCGTTTCTAATAAAGGCTATTTTAAAATGCTTGTGTGAGGTAATGTGAGGATGAATGGGAAGCTGCAATCTTGGTGTGGATCAAACAACCTGAACCTCAACACACTCCAACACTCATCACACACACGCGTCAGCCAGTTGAAAATCTGCAAACTTTGGCCCAAAGTCACCAGCTAATGCTAGTGCTAGCTAGCTTGGTTGGTAAGGTGCAACTGAAAGCAAGGGTCAAAGTCATAAGACGAAAACACGTACAAAACCCAAACCAAGTTCCCATGTATTTAAATGTACACGGTTGTTAGCGCAGCACCATTGAAATGACAGCAGCACTGTCTTAGTGCTTCATCCTCCACAGCTCCGCCGTCTTGTCTAAATATGGTCACGTCCGGTTTCAAAAGAACAAGATGGCAACAAGTAAATGTCAAACTCTTGGCTTCAAAATGGTAGTCCACAAACCAATGGGTGGTGTCACGGTGGCTACGTCCATTATTTTTTACAGTCTTTATCAAAAATATACACTGGATTTGCTCTAGAAACCCTGTAGTAAATATCAACAATGCTATCTCACTTTTTATATTGAAGTGTTAGGACATGAAACCTCAGTGATTTGGAGACCCAGGTGTCTGGTAAGAACAAGTGGCCACTTCTGATCTTCTTCTCTGATCAGAAATAAACATACAGGTAGCAATCAAATTTGAGGTAAATATGTGGGAACTAAAGTTTCAAGCAGATTCGAGCAGTTTGGTCTTCTATACCTGCTGGTGTTTAATATGCTTTAAAATCTAAGCAACTAAAATGATGTTGTCTTAAATCTGCCTAAACTCTATTGATGAACAACAATGTAATTGAAGTTGTTGTTTTGACACAAACTGAAGGACAAAGTGAAACAGTGCTCTGTGTCCTCACACCACAGCTGATGTTATATACCTTCAGAGCAGCTGAAGCAAATCACGTACCTGTCACTGTACCTATTGATAACATTTGTTCACAAGCAGTAACCTCTGATTTATTACCACTTCCCCAACATTTGTGGCTAAATAAATAATTGTTTGGATATTGTTTAGCACCTTGGTGAGGGACACACCTGCATGATCTGATTATTGTGCCCTCTTGTTTGAAAATCTTTTTCATACTTGTTTTTTGTCCTCTTTGCAATTTCTTTTAAAAATGTAGATGCATCAATAATCTTTGAAATCACATCAAAGTCCTCTCAGTCATAATCGAATCACGAGGTGCCCAAAGACTCACACCACTAAAGTTAACCGAATCAATGCATTTAGTGGTTAAAAGAGTTTACACTGTATTTCATCACCACAGCAGCCCCATTAGAGTACTATAAAATATTTTAACAACAGCCAGCAACACTGTTCATATCATCGCTTGGCGTTAACTCAACGTGCATCAGCTCTGTGAACGCTCTACAATGTGAACAGTAACTCTGAAGTGCATTGACATGGCAAAACTGCCCTCTGCTGACCTTTTTCCATACAAACTAGGGCCTGAACGATATGGAATTTTTGAGACCGATACCGATTTTCGAGGAGAAAGATTCACCAATTACCGATATGATGGCCGATATAGTGAACTTTTGAGCTGGAATGAAAATAGACCTTTTCTATGTGGATTGTGCACTGATTTTGCACATGCAAAGGTACTCAGAAGGCTTTTTTCTTAAACAATTAAGTTTATTAAAGAATATTTAACATTATTATACATTATACATACAGTTAAGAGTGCTCAGATCAGGATTTTTGGGGCCGATCACCGATTGCTGGAAGCAGTATTGGTCACTGACACTAATTGCGATACCGATCACAGAGAGATCTATCTATTTAACTATTCTTAACATTGTATTAAAGTATTAAAATTAGGAGAAGTTTTCATATCAGAAAACATATACGCCATACATGGCTGTGATAGGCCAATATCAGCCGAAGATACTGACTAACTGATATATCAGTCTGGCTCTAATATGCACGCACGCACGCACTGTTATGTTCATCACAAATGCATGACATGCTCTATTGACTCCTTAAGGTCCACACCTGCTTGAGAGCTTTTTTGCTGAAAAATTTATATTGTCACACAAAGTAAAAAATATTGCTGTAAGTATGTGTGGAAATATGTACATATGGAGCGTAACATTCATCAGGCTGAATACACGAATGTGAGCCATCACAGTGGGTCTGAAGATTAACACCTGTCTTTGAGACGGAGACAGTTAATATCAGCCGGGGCCACACACTGACAGTGATTGAATCAAAATTACATATCCATGGCAGATTGGCAGTGCATTAGCTTGCAAATGAGGCTTTCAAAATGTCTTTTTCGACACAGAAAAGTTGCGGTGAGGGGCAGCAATTCTGCCTTGACATCATCTCAATATTTTTCCTCCTCTAGTGGTTTTCTAATGGTTCTACTTAAGTAAGACCTTGTGCTGCTTTATCATACTGAGTGTTGCAGTGCTGCCTGACAAGAAAGGGCATTTCTATTGAAATCACTAATGTCAGCTATCACTGTTGATAGCATTCTGTCATGTGTACAGTACAGTACATGTGCACAAAGCATGCATCCCAGGCTTGACTTTTTCACCAATACTAGCCTATATTTTAACTTAGTGGACAAGTATAAAAATGTGGCAGTTATTCTTATTCCTGAGTCCACTTGAGTGATTCATTTGAATTACGAGGCTGGAGCTGCAGCTCTGTTCAGTGTGAATGTCTGCGGGCGGTCTCAATCAAAGACAGGATGGCATCACTTTGTTGGAGGAAACAACATTCTGACACTCGGAGAAGAGTGGCGGCATGCTGTTGGTCTCTGGAGAGACATTTTCCTGGCAAACAATGTCAAAATGCATGCACACGCACACAGATAAACAAGATGGTGGACAATTTAAGCAAGCAGACAAAACACACACACACACACACACACACACACACACTGTCAAAGAATATCCTAAATTTGAATATATATTCGAATTGTAAAAAAGAACAGATATTCAATTATGAAAATTAATATTTGATTGTGGAAAGAAAGCAGCACGAATGTGGCTGTATAAAAAATAAAGTTGCTGCTAATTAGGGATGTAACGATACATCGATCTGGATCAATAAATCGATTCAAGGATCAACGATCCAATACCATCAATGCAAAGTGAAAATATCGATACTTATCATCATCTTTAAGATGCACCTTTATTTTGAAATTCCCACTTTATATCTATTTTTTTTTTAATTAAAAATAATAATTTGTTTTGCATTTAAATGTCAGGAAGAGCTCAGTAATAAAATGGTCAAATCATATTTTAGTTGTTTTTTGTGAGTGATCAAAATTGTATCATGGCAGATTTTGTGAAATCAGCAAATATTGTATCATTTTCCAAAGAATCAATATAATATTGTATTGTAAGTTGTGATTTACACCCCTACTGCTAATGTAAACCAAACTTATCCTCCTGCTGCACCTTCACATTAAAATCATTTAACTGTTGAAACATGGCTGGACTCAGTGTTTGACACAGACCGCTATCGTGCATCTACAAAACAAAGCAACGGGCATTTCAGGCATTTTTTGACAGTCAGTTTGAAATATTACAGGGAGTAATGGACCCGTCAGCAGCAGAAACAAAGAGCTGTTAGATGAAAAGCTACAGGACACAGGTAGCGTAACTTCACAACGAGGTAACTAACTAAAGTTACTTTCACTTTCACAGACTTATGTCATGTGCAGCATAAAATAAGATCACGGTTGCTCACATAATGATAGAAAAAGGCCAGTTATTGCCTGACTTCTTTATTAAAATGGTTAATAGTTTGTTTTGCTCCCAGCATTCTGAGGCACTATTAAACAATATTTGCTGTTACCACAGGTTTGAACCTTTGTGGTTTTATTAGAAGGGATAATCAAATGTTTTGGCCCACACACAAGAGATCTAACAGCAGGTAAGACTACTCTTTCACACCTCTCTGTCTTCCTCATCTCTCATCTGCCCCTTTTTGTGATGACGGGGCCAATGGGAGACTTGTGTGAAGGACAGGAGAGAGAGGGATGCTGTTGAAGTGTGTGTCCATGAGTCTGGGAAGTCATGTGAGTAAAAAAAGTTGGGCTGACCCAAATGCTTCTAAGCCTCAAAGCTTTGACTGTTGTCATGCTAATCAAAGTCCACATCAGTATTCAAATGTCGTTTTGTTTGTTTTGTTTTTTATTATTATGTAAGCATTACCCAAAAAAAAAGAAAATCTGTGACTTTTAAAGCTTTTTAAAGCTTTTTTTGAGTTTTCATTCAAACTAAATGATGACTGGTGTGTTAAATGCATAACAAATTAATTGCCTCCTAAGTTACCATATGACCGGTTGCTAACAAGTCTGACGCAGCGCTAACTTTACACAAAACACACCAGGGCTACATTACATCACTTCCAGCTAACTTCACAGAGAACAATGAGGGCAGATATATTCTCTGGTCTAGCTCAGCTAAAAACACACAAACACAGACTCCATCAGCATGTTAGCATGTTGTACATGTTTGTCGTTTGTCCCTACTTTCTAATACGATGCATATGAGCGCTTTCCGTCCTCATACATACGTTTGTGATTTTAAACACGACATTAACATTGTAAATACGGACGTTGTGTCAGGAGGTTTAGGTTTAGGCAACTAAACAATGTGGTACGGTTAGAAAAAAGGTCTTGGTTTGGATTAAAATCAGTATATTTGTTACATAAATGGATTTCTCACGGTCGTAATTACTGCTTGAACAAACAACACCTGCTGTCGTTTTCCAGTGGAGGACGGTCTTGAATGAATATAAGGGGAAACACTGCTATAAGAGTTTGCTATCAGTCAATGGTGCAAATTCATATTTACACACAAATTTACACAAAACTGTTGAAAGAAGTTAAGTGAGATTTGTTTTAAGACAATATTGCTTGAAAATAATTAAGATATTTCTTTCTAAATATTAACTTGAAGAGCTCTAGTACTAGTTCTAGTTTGTATCACGTTTTTACATCTTTATGCTTTTTCTAGAGATCATAACAAGTCGTGTGTGTGTGTGTGTGTGTGTGTGTGTGTGTGTGCGTGCGCGCACTCTTGCAGATGTGTCCACAAATTCAAGTGCACTCACATATTTGCATCTGCATGCGTGTTTGTCAGGTAGCAGCGGTTTAGCATTTAACACCTGTTTGCCAGCGTCACCTGGGAGCCTCTCGGCTGCTCTCTGCCTCCACAAGACGCCACTTTCTTCAACAGGCTGAAAATGGAGTTGACTCCAGCTGAGTCCCCACGAGAGTACACACCACAGGTCTGCGGGGAGTGTATTTCAACACTCCACATGAATAATAGCAGCACTTTGTATTGAGGGAAATGTTTTTCTTCTACCCTCCCCCCTTTTCTCTCTCTGGGGACCCTGGCCACTCACCGGAGGGGGACATTTCTTTAAAGTAAAGATGTTGACCTTTACAAATAGAGGTGGACCACAGCCAAGACTGCTGCTCACTATCTGTGTATCACCATATGGGAAAGATGCATTTATGCCACAAATAGCTCGGGATGCACACTAAATGGGTTCACATGCTTTTTTTCTGTTTTTTCATCATCTTCTATTTTCTAGCCGTTTTCTGGGGAGAGGTGGAAATTGCCAAAGAAAGTTTGATGACACAGGCTCAAAAGTTTTCATAGCGTAAACACCCGATGATGAAAAACACTTGAGCACTTGAAACGTATAAAAGACCTTCTGCAGAGTGTGAAACGGGATAGCTTTGGTAAATATCTGCCTGATACCAAAGCTGCAGCTCAACAGGAAACAACATCCTATCGTATTTGTGATATTCATTTTTGTTAAAAAAAAACAAAACAACCATGTTGCATCTGTCTGTGATTTATATTGTCTCAGTTTCTCTTCATCAGCCTTACACTTTTCTTTCACATCACAAAATTTTGCTTTGCATTGCGTTACTCACGTGAGATTGATCACAGGATCATTTTGGGATCATTTGTGTTTTTTCGCGGTACTCTCACCAGTGCAGAGCTGGAGGCACCAACAACGTTTCTTTCTGTCATCAACCATGGCTGAAATAACCACTATTGCTGCTTTGTACCTGTTGTGGAAGTTCCAGATACGTCTGAAAATCAAACAGCATCATGTCTGGATTCATAACATCACCTGGATGAACACATGACTCTTGAGATACAGGTTATGATTTTTAAATACAATAAACTGATCAAAAGTATGCAGAAATGGCAACAGCATGATGCTGATTTGTAAAAAGTCTGAATATACTCTGTCACATCTGTCCACAAGACGACAAGCAAACTAGTTTTAAAATGCTTGTTTCCTGAATGGAGTTTGGATCCATTCTCCATAAACAGATTTTGCCGTGATATAATTGCAATGAACGGATCAAAAATACACTGAAGGGTGGTAGAGTGTCCTCATGTTCATTTTGCACTTAAGTTCTTAATTAAATGAGGAAATGCTCAGTACTTTTCAATTGTCAAGTATTCAAATTCACACAGGAGTATATAAAAATATATTGTGATGTATATCGTTAGAAAGATATGAAATGACTTATGTCGGGATAGAAGATTTTGGCCATATCGCCCAGCCCTAGATTGGTTTGACTATTTTGCAACAACACAAAGCTGCAATGTTTCAAAACCACAAGGCACAGCAAAGTCAATGTTCACAAACCTGTACTTAAAAATGCAGTACAGCAAAATGGTGATGGAAGCCTCCTCACTCTGTGAGCACCAGACACTGGGTCCTCACATTTTTGGACATAGTTTGCTTAGAACTATCAACTGCTCAAATCAATGGGGCAAGTCAGGCCTGTTTGGACAGTGGGCACACTGCAGCCGAATCCATTAAGACTCTTTTAATATAATTCCCTGTGTGTGTGTGTGTGTGTGTGTGTGTGTGTGTGTGTGTGTGTGTGTGTGTGCGTGTGTGTGTGCGTGTGGGGGGTGTGTGCATGGGTTTTATTTTATTTTATTGCACTTCTTGGTATTTGTTTTGGTATTTTGGTTTGTGTATATTTTGTTCTTTATCCTGCATTTTGTATGTTTTGTGATTTTTTTTTCTCTCTGTATGTATTTAGAAAAAAAATACAGTGCAGCTGTCAT
Source organism: Heterobranchus longifilis (assembly GCA_028570985.1). Lineage (NCBI taxonomy): Eukaryota > Metazoa > Chordata > Actinopteri > Siluriformes > Clariidae > Heterobranchus > Heterobranchus longifilis. Next base: position 6,940 of record JAOVVB010241585.1, on the reverse strand, counting down.
TTTCGAAGCACCGGAAAATGTAATTAAACCGTCTTTCAGGCACAAGTTCAGTGATCTGTCTACCTTCAAAACTCAGAACTGACATAATAAACTTATTGGAAAGAATGACATTTCAGTAGTTTTTTAATTTTGTTTTAGATGTAAACAAAAGTGGATTATTTGTGCCATACAGGGAAAAATGGCACTTTAAGAAGTAGAATATTTCAGGCTTAATGTGAGACTAAATTTGGTATGGTAATATCTAGACAGGAAGCAGAAGAGAGTGGAGAAGAGGAGAAAGATGAATAGCTCGCATCAAAGTGAAGACTGCATCTCTTTCCTTGACCTCCCTTCTATCTGCATCAGATTTTTTTTTCCTTTTCTTCATCAACATCACAATTTTCTTTCACATCACACACTGAAATTCTGTTGCATATTCACCTATTTTGATTCTGATTCTTCTTGATTCTAAACCAATAAATGTGCCTTTCTCTGTCCTGTATAGTTAAGAGAATGCGTGCACACACTCTCAGGGGAAGGAGGGGCAGGAGATAGCGGGCCCCTCTCCAGGGTGTCCTTTGGATTAGGTTGAACCACCTGGACTTGCAGCACTTCACAGGAGACAGAGACACACAGGCAGACATACAAAAAGTGGGAGGAATAGGCCAGCTGGTGTGTGTGTGTGTGTGTGTGTGTGTGTGTGTGTGTGTAGGTGTGTGTGGGGGTGTGGGGGTGGGGGTGTGTGTGTGTGTGTGTGGGGGTGTGTGTGTGTGTGTGTGTGTGTGTGTATGCATGTGTGTGTACCACAGGTCCCCGCTCAGGTTATGTACATTACAATATTTCCTCTTATTCCATCCAGCTCACGAAGCGCTCCTAACAATGTTTTGCCATGTAATGTGACAAATTGGGCCGACCCTGTCAGAGGAGAGAATATAGGCAATAATGGGGTCTAGTCAAATACTCTGCTCAGTTTTACCTCCTACTCATTAAGAAAAGTTGGGGTAAAATGGGATTTAGACTTTTTAATGGTAACTCTGTGTGAAGGTTCATTCTTGTAGTTTCCTGTTTTTTACATTATGATTTGTATTGAAAGTAATGGCCCTGCTTGTCTATTTAAAACTGAGCATCTTTCCACAAAAAAATCAAAGCAATGAACTTTTTAGCTTGATGCCCCAGTCTAGATCTCAGATCTGATTGATAAAATATCTGATCATGATTTGAATTCAAAAAGTCTAAGAAGATCAGACTTTCTTGGTACTGATGTGGTCCTACGCTTGTTGTGAGTTTAACTTTTTTTTTTGTTTTTGCCATGGCATCAAAAGAGGTAGCAACAGTGTTGGGACTAACATGTTACAAAGTAACATGCTACAGTAACTCTGTTATGTTGGGCTGTAATGTGCTAGAGTACTAGTTACTGTACTAGTAACTAGTTACTGTACTAGTAACTAGTACTGTACTAGTATTCTAACGCATTACTTTTTAAATTAAGTAACTAAATTACCTTCTGATTCTGATACTGTGCTCATGTACCTGCAACGTGACGTTCACCTCTCATCAGCAGCAATGTCGGCAGTGTGGAGATATTTTAACATTAAAAAAATGCTGACAAAAGTAGAGCAGACTGCAAACTACTGCAGGGTACGTGGCAGCAGGTAATGTTGAAGCTAAATGATCCAAAGTGGTGGTCTTACACTCAAAAGGATTACAACAGCTAGCATAACAGTTAGCTTAGTGGTATAACAGTTAGCCTGCAGCTATACTTTTCCAAACACCACGGCCACTGCTGGAGTTGGAGATGACGGAGAAACATCAGAACTGTAAAATCCTCCTGCGTCCCTGAAGGCAACATTTGCCTTCTGAGTTATGAAAACAAACAACGAACATGTGCTGGCCACTGATGGAAGAAGAAAGACATTTAAAAAGTAACTAAAATGTTACTTATCACAGTAACACATTACTTTTTTGTGGAAGTAACTGGTAAAGTAAACTGAGTTACTGTTTTAATGAGGTAACTAGTAACTGTAACGAATTACTATGTTTCAGTAACTAGCACACCACTGAGTATCGAGTATAATTTTTCTATACTATTGTATCGAAGTTTAAAATTCTGGTATCATGACAACCTTAATTTGGCACTATACAAATAAAATTGACTTAAAATGGTCCTGCAGAGGGCACACTCAACCAGCAGGAAACGACAGGTGTCAGGACGTCTCTATGAATGGACTGTGTGTAGCGCCTTTCTACCTTAGTGGACAAATCGCTTTATAATTCTGGCAAGTTTTGAAGAAGATTTGGATTGTGCAACAAGGCAGGCCTGCTCTGTTCTTTTGGTGAATGATTGTAAAGATCTACAAAGAATATGTTTGCAACATTTTCGTGTAAATGTTCCACCAAAACAAGTTCCCTCCTGACATTATTTTGCAGAAGCACCGGAGCTTAGTGGTGCCCAAGATGATTGTGATTGGTTTAAAGAAATGCAAACAAGCCAGAGTTTTTTTCCCTGTCCAAGAGTGAAAGTGCACAGGAGTTGACAGCGCTGTGGAGATAATAACAATGCATCCGGCCACGGCTATCGCATAATAAAAACACTGTAAGTGGACAGATCAAAGCTCTTTAGCCTGTAAACATTAAGTCTACAAACAACCCATGAAACAACATTAACCATATGTGCAACATGTAGCACTACCCAAATAGACTATCTATATACAGCATAACCTATTAGATTTAGACTACACTGATAATGACAGGTTCAATGCTACAGTGTTATCAGTGTATAGCCTATACTAGCCTATATTGGATGTTAGGTAGGAATCACAGCCTGATATATAACAGGCTAATGTATTCAGTGTTTGAAAGGTAGAGGAAGAGAAGGGGAGGAGGGTATTTTTAGATCAAGGTGAAATAGCTTCGACCCTCGTCATTTATCGCACCATACTTTTCTCTTTTCTGTTTCCAGTGCATGTGAGCTCCCCGCAGTGACAACTGCAGCACTGGGGAGACTTCTGTATGTACCCATTTTCTGGTAGTAGTCCCCAGGCAACACACTCTCATGAATGGGCTTGAATGATATCTTACGAAAATGTATGCACAACAATTTGTGTTGAAGTGCCTTCTCAATGACCTGCAGGGGGCAGGCTTCGGCCCATTTAGGGTCCCATTTAGAGGAAAATAGAGGATAAAACGGGATGCTTTAGGGTGTGGCTACCTTGTGATTGACAGGTTGCTGTACTAGCGACATGCTTAGCAATGCTAACCATGGCCCTGTGTACATTTAAATAGATGTGAACTTGTTTTGGGGTGTTGTCTGTGTTTTCGTCTTATGACTTTGACACTAACATTTTGGTCGCCTAAAAATGACTTGTGTCAGCCACTTGAAAATCTGCAAACTTTCCCTCTTTAGCAGTTAGCTTAGCACAGCACCATTAAAACGACAGCGACACTGTCTTAGCTGCATCATCCCCCCAGTTCCGCTGTTTTGTCCAAATATGATTACGTCCAGTTTCAAAAGACCAAGATGGCGATGGCCAAATACCAAACTCGAGGTTTCAAAACGATAGTCCACAAACAAATGGGTAACGCCACAGTGGCTACGTCCATTATATTTTACAGTCTATGGTCTCACCATTTACCAAGTTAATTCATCAGAGACTACCGCATTTGAACACATTGGCTAACAGTTGCTTTGACAGCTGTGGGTAGCTGTATGACAAGAGATTTGGCCGATAAAAAATATGTTGATTTCAGCTCTTCATGTGTGCTGCAGCGAGGAATGACTCAGCATGTCTATCTATCTGTTGTTAACTTTACTATTTTTATGAATACAACTGTAATCAGTGCAATGTCACTTTGTATCTGCTCCTACAACTGATGTTTGCCTTAGGGCTCCACAGTACTGTTCACACAGTGTGTGTGTGGGTGTGTATGTGCGCATGCGTGTGTGCATGCATGTGTGCGTGCATGACATTGCAGGGAGAATAATCAGTTCATACAGTCACTTTATGGAGACTCAACTCCCATTTGGGGACAACGCAGGGTCCAGCAGGACCAGCAGACAAAACCGATAAGACAATCAGACAATCAGTTTAATGAAACCTGTTTGAGAGAGAAAAGTAGGCAAACTTTAAAATGACTAAAGGCTGATTAAAGGTTTACAGACCAACCTCCTAATTCAATGCTCTTGCCTTAGTTAATTGCGCTGATGGTTTTCCAGTTCAATGAAGCAACATTAATGCTGCTCCTACATGTACATATTTGGTTATTGGTTTTCCTTCTCCTCTCTTTCTCTTCTGATTTCCTTTCTTTTCTTGTTCTCTCTGGTTTTTCCAGACAACTACATCTCCTACATGCACGCACGCACGCATGCTCCAAGTCATGAATCTCACAAAGGTCATCGACTGCAGCACCCACCAAAACTCACACCACATCACCCCACAGGGTAGCCAACTCACTATGGCACAAGACTTTTAGGCTCTTCCGCTGTCACACTGGCCAAACAAAACCAAATACAAAAGAAAGCCAGACATGAAATATATAGCTCACATCTCCAAAATCACAAAACACCTTTCATGTTGGGTTTTGCTAATAAGGCAGAGTCTGTAATGGGTTGTAATGAGTCTTGTTGATAATGTTCACCCATCACTGAATGTGATCTGCATCAATCCTAAGCTTCTGTTTATCAACTGTTGAATAGATAGTGGCTGGGTGGGCACATGCGGCACACCAGAGGTAACTTCAATAATTATTGAAATCTCCTGATACAGGGAGAGGATCAGACAGGGTCTAACAGTAATTGACCCTCTGTACTTCAACTGATCACAAATAAAACATTCAAAGTTTAAACAGCCAAATGGTTTGTAACAAAGCAGCAGTCCTCAGGATGAGTGCAGCTCCATCAGAGCTGTGGGGACATTTTTATTATACGTTGAAGTCCTCTCCTCTGGCAATTTTTTTTTCTCTGTCCTGTAAGATTTATTAATATAGGGTGTTGCTTCTTAAATGCAATATCTCAATATTTGCAAGGGTGGCATTATTGTATATGCATGGACTCGGATGTATCCATATAGCCTACACAACACATTTTATTGCAATAATAAATTAATTTGCGCAAATGAATTACATATAAATTCAATGTAAACACGCAATTACACATGAATGGGCGGCTCGAATGACACTCATTCGCTCATTCGCTCAAGTTGAAAAATTTGAACTCTGGTGGCAAATTCATACCACGACAGCCAATCAGCATTGAGATCCTCCAGTGACGTAATGACGTCAAGGACGTACTGGCGGAGATATCATTCAGGACCAGCTGATAATCTCCGTGTGCGGCTACGATACACCTCATACACCTCAACAGGAATATAAAGGAGCTCACTTGGAGGGAAGTGAGTGAGGAGGTCGGACTATTTGGCAAGTTGTGAAAATATTAGTCTGTTACTTGATTACAGCTATTGATTGTACTAACGAGTTAGCACTGCCCCAGTTAGCACCACCAGCTGCACTTCCCTTCACTAGAGGAAGCCCCTCCCCTCTCACGGAAATTTGTGTCTATTTTCACGCGCAAATGAAGCGAGTGATATCAAAATATCCCAGCATTCAAATTTGTGGTGTGGTAATTGTGAGGACCTCTGTGTGTCATCTTGTGTTGGCTGTGATTCACCTGTGTGTGCTCTCTCTATGCAGGTGATCGTTTAAGCAACTGGGAGCACCTGAGGGTGTTTCCAGGTTATTTAAGATTGGATAGAGCTGGCAGCGTTCTCTTCCACTCTGGCTGACTCACCACGCTGCTGCTCTTCCCTGCAGACATGCACTCAGTTTGCTTATGTTGATTTAGTCCTTTTGCTTTAATGCACCTTACAACTAGCCTGGGAACCAGCCGTGTCTGATAAGTTCATTCACTATTGCCTATCGGTCTGGCCACTTGCCATTCAAACAGATTTCCAGTTGACTAGAACCTAGTAGTTCTAGTAGCACTGTGTTAATCTCATATGGGGTGGGTTTAAGATGACTGACAGAGGATCGCCGGTGAGGAATTTTTGTAAACAAGCAAGATGGCTACTGCTAATGTGGTACGTCCATTCACGCAATGCTCACGAAACTTGGACCAAACTGTAACTAGGTAGGGCTGATCAAATATAAATCAAGATTCTGTTCCTACATTGCCTGTTTCTCACTTCAAATGTTTTCAGAAACATATTTCAGTGTTCTCTTTAACGCCCCGACCGCCATGTTGAATACGGTCAAGCAAAAACCAAGCACTGCTGGTGTTATGGATTAAAGAGTGAACCTGTTAACTGGTGACTTTCAGCAGCTCGCAAAATTCAGATCAAACTGTCAAACTAGGTGGTGCTGATCAAATATGAATCAAGATTAGGTTACTGTATTGCCTATTTCTCACCTAAACTGTTGTGTACTGTTTAGTTGTATTTTGAGAAAGTTTGTAACCAGGTCACCATTTTTCTCATACTTCAAGGTTCAAAACAGACCAAGCACCGCTCCAACCTGCATGTGCCTTGCTCTGATTGGTCACGTTTCATTGCTTTGATTGGTTGTATGTCTATCCAATTGCGTCCAGAGGCATTTTGATCTGCCTGACACGTTCCAGACTAATACCGTTTGCGAATTAGTCTGTTGATGCCACACACAAACAAATGTGTGGGTGTGCTTATATAATAACAAGACAAACGACAGCATATGTTGTCTGTACAAGCATCAATTACAAGCCATATTTATGTGCTTTTGATATCCCCCCTGTGGTCATTCATTTGTTATCCCTGGGGGGGATACATTTTTTCCCCGATTCTGGTCAGACAAAATCATTTCAATGAATCACACATTCCTGCCAGTCAATGGTGCAAGTTGAGACGTAATACTATTAAAAAAAGATGGATCAGAGTTGCGAGTCAATCCAACTCTCATCTGATGGTAACCGGTGCGTCATCTCTTTTTAAACGATATA